>NKZA01000046.1:5736-112789 GCA_002374405.1 Metschnikowia cubensis | reverse complement strand
TCATGGGAGGACCAATATCATGGTCGTCAAAGTTGCAAAAGACCATAGCAGCATCGACTACAGAGGCAGAGCTCTTTGGACTCTTCGAAGGCAGCAGAGAGGCNCGTCAAAGTTGCAAAAGACCATAGCAGCATCGACTACAGAGGCAGAGCTCTTTGGACTCTTCGAAGGCAGCAGAGAGGCAGTATGGTTGAGGAATTTCATGAAGGAATTGAAGATAGAACAGAAAGATGACACAATGCAAGTGTGGTGTGACAACGTTAACATTGTTGAACCGTGCGTATATTACAGGCCCTGCAAAGGGAAGTTACTTATGATCGCGCTATATGTTGATGATATGCATCTTTCAAATCCAAATTTCACTATGACCTCATGAATGACCTGATGCCACACACGAGGGGCCTGCTTCAATCCGTATAGAGACTTCCTTAGTTTACGGACTAAATGTTGCTTTCCCTTTTGAACATAACCTTCTGGTTGTCTCATGTAGATCTCCTCTTCTAACACTCCATTCAATCCAAAGTATCCTGCTCTTCAGACGCATGGCCTTTTTATAACTCCTGGGGACCTCTTCGACTTCATTCGATTGAGCTTCTAGAGTTCGAACCCAATCAATCTGTGATTGGCAAGAGTTGGTCGTCCACACTCATCTGCAAACACCGCGTCAGTTCTATCTCTCTATTCTGGAAGTCATTCAGGCTCGAATTATCGTCTTCGAGACACTCCCCCTGAAATGGCCAGGTGGTTAAAATGATTCTCTATCCTCAGCACCCCACAATGCTCCCCCTCAACTGATGACCCCTCAGGCTGAACATTTGGTTTGAAAGACTGTGCGAAGGAGTACGAAATAATTTGTCGCTTTGTTTTGAATACTTTTCAAAAACACTGTAGTAATGTTGACGGTGGTTCAGTGTTGAATTGGCTTCTGATTAGTAGTGGTAGGGTGGCACAGTTTCCGGCCACTATTTCCGGCCACTAGTGGTATTTCGGACAATATGGTGCGATGAAATACAGTGCAATGAATGAGGAAGAATGTTATGACGATTAAGGTACGAAGTAAAGGGTAAGTAGGTGGCATGAGATGAAGTAGTGTGCCGATTACAAGAGTTGAACAACCTCGTGCGGCCACTTCATGACTCAATGACTCTGATGTCTCAGACCATGGACTGGCATTGTCTCAGATCTTGGAATGGGAAAGTCAATCACTCTGATGTCTCAGACCTTGGACTGGCATTGTCTCAGACCTGGACTCCCTCAGACTATTAGTCATTCTCACATGCTAGTCTAGTCTGTAACTGTTAGAGCTTTTGTAAATCTCAGTCTGGTAGTCAGACGAGTGCTCTCTGTTTGAATTTGCGAAAGAGACCCGGTGTCGTCAGTCCAATGGTCTCAGATTCTCAGTTTGTTAGCGTTGGCTCTATTAGTCTCTTGGTATCAGTGTTTCAGTCAGAGTCTGGCTAGATTTGACATTCTGATACTCTCAAGCGGTTCAGTGTGTAAAGACTCGGTGAGTCTGTCACTCTGAGAGTTAGTCTTGGCGTACTCATTACCGGGGTCGTAGGCCGACGCCAAAACCTACCGCAATCATCAGAAAAACAATGGCCACCCAAATTAAGCCGAGAACAGCACTGGCCATTTTCTGAGCTCCGCTGTAGCGCCGGCTGTACCGCCTCAGAAGTCCATTCTTCTCTGCAAATCCCAGCCTCGAAAAACCACCATTATCAAAAACCCCAAGAGCCACGAGAAAGAAAACGGGCACCGCCAAAAGCGCCAGACACATGACCAACGCCCAGCGTGTCCACAGGTAATGAGCCCCAAGGTACAGGTTTTCGCCCACCTCCGCCCATTTCTCTCGGTCGTAGCTGGGCACCGGACTGCCGTACTGGTTGGCGAAAATCAGGTCGTTTCCACCAAACATATCGCGCAGGAGGTGCAGTCTTTCATGTGCTTCTCGGACCATCGACGACGGAAGCGAGAGCAAGTCGCTGCTACCACTTAAATTAAGGGCTTGGAGCGGCAGTGTCTGGTTTTGAGCCACGCGCCGAGGCTCAGGCGAAGTCACGCCCGAAGGGGACCGTTTGGACCGTTTGGAGCTCCTGGACGACCATTTGGAGCCCTGGGAACTTCTTTTGGGCGAGTCCTGGAAGTTCTGGAAACTCTGCGGACTCTCTGCGCCCTCGTCCAAAAACCCGATGCCCAAATTCTTCGTGAATTCACCCAGTTTGAGCGGTTTCAGGATGGAATGTGGGAACATGTTCTGAAACGAGTTCTGGAACGAATTCTGGAACGAATTAGGTACGGATTCCTGCATAGACTGGTGGTTTGGCGTCGACTTCGTAGAAACTGTTACCCTTCGAGCAGAATTGGACCCGTCCACCAACGCCACATACACAGGTTTGGGCACATTGACCTGCTGTGCCATCAAAGCCTTTTTTTTCTGTGCTTCGTATACAGACCATCGGCTGGCAGGACTGGCATGGTCGTGGACTGTATAGAGAGTTATGGGAAGCTCCAGGCTGGAGTCCACGCCTGCACTCAAGCTATCGGTGTTGTAGACTGCATATGCGGACTCAGGCGAAGCCTTAGCTGCTTTTTCGTTCTGCTGGTCATGCTCCTGGTCTATACCTTGGTTATGAGGCGTCTGGGCGAGGGTCTGGGCCAGAGTTTGGGCCAGCGATGCGGCCGGAGTTTGCACGGATTCCTTTGGCCCGAGCTGTGATAGAAGTTCTCCACTTGAAAGTGAAACACTGAAGCTGGAGGGAGACCCCAGGGACTTGCGCTCGTGGGAGGTTGAAGAACGAGGTGTGGCTGGAAGTTCCGGCCTCTGAAATGGGCCGGTTGAGTCAGTCGAGCCAGCCTGTGGGATATTAACAGAGAAGGGGAAAGCGGTAGACGAGGTGGCTTTGCGTTCGGCCTTAGTCTGTGCTTGTAGCCCTTTTTCCCGTTGTTTTTTGGACGATTTCAGAAGGCCACGGTCCGGGTTCGAACCCGCGCCCGCCCGGTTGGAGGTAACAACGAAGCCCTGTCTTTTTTCTCTGTTACCGGCCTCTTGTGGACCGCCTTGAAAGGTTGCCTTTTCTCCTTTCAGGTGGATATGGCCCTCCTCGTCGTGGAAGATCTCGCTGAAGCGGAACGTAAGCCGTTTGGCACTGGTGTCCTGTATAATCAGGTAGATGGACTCTGCGTCTTTCTCGGTTTGGTCCGTGTGGATCTCGGCGGAAACATCGTCACGCGAGGACTCCGAATCCGCCAACTCGTCCAACTCGACCGCCCGGACCGTGTGCAGGTTCAGAGTTGCCGATAAAAACGAAGTTCGGGACTCGTTGCCGAAAACCCGTACATTCGGCGTGAGGTTCCCGCCCGACCGGGCACTTTCGGGGCTCAGCAGGCTTCGTAGCAAGGAGAAATTTAGGGAGTGGCGGAACGTCCTGCGCCCAGAATGATCATTACTCATGGTGCACGGGTGTCGGGAATACTAAGTCTGGGTTGGTGACAGACGAACAAGATGAAACGGGGATAGCTTGGTGAAGCAAGATGAAACAAGATGAAACAAGGTGAAACAGGGAGAGCTTGCTGAAACAAGGTGAAACAAGGTGAAACACAGATGAAACAAGGTTGGAAAAGATGAAACTTGGAAGCGAGTGTATGCGTGTAAGCGTATAAGCGAGTGTAAGGGTGAGCGAATGGAGCAAGTGGGACCTCAAATCATCAACGAGATGTTAGTGGCAGGATTAGATGAGCAAGGTGAAACAATAGTGAAACTGGAAGGCAACAACAGCCAGTCTAGGGAGAAACTAGTGTGAAGCGTGAATGAAACAACGATGAAACCAGGGTCAAACAACGATGAAACGTGGATGAAACTTTGATGGAACGCTAGAAACGGGAGGCTAGGAGTTCGTTGGTGTCACAAACACAAAGATGACACACTGGAAGGAGCTTAAAGCGGAAGGTGGAGTCTGAAACCTCGATGAAACAAATCAGCACGTTAACAATTAAGCTTAACTAGATTATGGTGGGGACAAGAAGCTAGTGAACAGCCAGTGGGAACAATATACGGAAGATGAAACAAAGATGAAACGGAGATGAAACGAAGGTGAAACGGTGAAACGAAGGTGAAACAAAGGGTAAAGAATGTAAGCGTGGCCAGCGGCCGGCGGGGAGGATATACGGAAACTCTAGATCGTGGAAGTGGAGACAATTTGCTGGTAGTTGCAAGGCGAATTTGAAGCAGGGCACCTGCAGGGAAACTCCACGCGCGCGCCCGACCCGTACATCCTGCGCCAGATCGCAGATGTGTTGACGTTCTGGCCAAATGCGGTTCATTACATGCATTAAACCCGTACCTCCCCCGGCTAGACGCAAAAAAAGTGCCGCCCTCTCACTGGTTTTTCCGTGCCGCCGTGCATATGGAAACTATGGACCAGGCTCATGAGGCGTTTAGGGATGGTTTAGTATGGATGCGTCTGGGTTTTGAAGATGTCGTAACAACAAATCATGAAATCATGATGTCGTATGTGGCATGGAGGGGAGGTATGTCGTAATGTGAGGGGTATTGTCATGTCGTTTTGTCATGTCGTTTTGTGTTGTCGGTTTTGTCATGTCGCTTTGTCATGTCGCTTTGTCATGTCACTTTGTCATGTCGCTTTGTCATGTCGTTCTGTCATGTCGTTTTGTCATGTCGCTTTGTCATGTCGTTTTGTTATATCGTTTTGTTATGTCGTTTTGTCATGTCGTTTTGTCATGTCGTTTTGTCATGTCGTTTTGTCATATCGTTTGTACAGACTCAGTACACTGCCCGCTGCATGCCGCACTTGCCAAACTGGGACTCCTACAACAAGCAATAATTATTTTTGTAGAGAATAATCTCCAGAAGGTTTGTTCGGAAAGAAGAACTATGGGTTCTATGTGCAGGACAATGGACTAACCAAGTTGCCGAATCAGGATGCGACACCAGTACATCTCAAAACTACGCCTACTGCATCGATATATGCAGGTTCTGCAAAACCACGCTAAGCAAGTCACCCAAGTGACTTGTTATTACGACCAATTCGTTACTAACATATACATTCGGACTGCATACAAGGAATATATGAGTCCACTTTACGAATGCATTTGTATCAGGGTCGTTAAGGGGGGAGATGGAATATATGCAGGAATAATCCAATCCAAGTTTTCATTAGGCATCAGGCTCGCCAAGCAATCGCTTATATTGGTGTGTCTGGTATCTGGAGAATGCGGCGTTGTCTCTCTTTTGGCGCTGTCCCTTTTTTGGCTGTTTTTTGGAGCTGTAGAATGACGGCAACTTGTCCTTTTATATTGGGTAACGTTTCACATGACCAAAGTAACGTGACTGGCTGCGGAGCTACAGACACACCGAGTACTGTTCCCAACAGTATTTGCACTGAAGCAATAGTCCCACGTAGTCATGATTTAGAAGCGAAACATATGGGAATTCAACCGTAGTAGGGTGGAAATGGCCTCAACATTAGGGGTTTTCGGAAAGTAGCAGTGGCTGCATGGAACAAGGCCGGCCAGGACGTGCGTTGCACAAAACTATAAGGAAGGATGCATTGAAACATGAAGACCAGCCAGGTTATATGCTCCAAAGGTAAAGGAGCCTCGTTCGGTTTCCGAACCACGAACCAATCGAAACAGGTTTTTCTTGTTAGGTCGTTGCAATGTGCCGACGGCAGAGGTGCTGTATGCAGATCATTTGACTAAGGGTAGTCGATGTTGGGCAAGAACTAGCAAGTAGTATCAATAGGATAAGTACGGCGGTTGTAGCAGCCTCATGAAGACAGTATAACTTTACCACCAAAGGAGACCACCAAATTAGACCACCAACATACCCGAAGGGACTTTTGAGACGAACAGTATTCAATGTTCTCCGTCACCTGCGTTAAAACCCAAAACCCATAATAAACGTTTTCAAACTGGAGCGGATCGGTTTCCCATTGATGTTTGGGAGTTTGGGCCTTTTCTATAATGTCAAACATTTATAGGCTTGGGTACGTGACAGTTGGACCTGGCAACTCAGTGAGTCAATAGTCACTTCCGATCACTGGTCACTTCCGATCACTGGTCACTTCCGATCACTGGTCACTTCCGATCACTGGTCACTTCCGGTCACTGGTCACTTCCGATCAAGAATCAATTCTGATCCACTGGTGGCTTCCCATTTTTCAATGGACAATTCTGACGCCACTCCGCATGCTCGATTCCCTTGGAGTATCCCGTTTCTCCCTGGAATTGGTTTCCCGATACCAACGGGTAACCTGCCTTCCAAGGTTGATCGTGATGTTCCCGAAACTAACACTCCACATAAACAGCCAGTCTCCCCA
Source organism: Metschnikowia cubensis (assembly GCA_002374405.1). Lineage (NCBI taxonomy): Eukaryota > Fungi > Ascomycota > Pichiomycetes > Serinales > Metschnikowiaceae > Metschnikowia > Metschnikowia cubensis. Next base: position 106,448 of record NKZA01000046.1, on the reverse strand, counting down.
ATATGGACTGTGCTTTCGCAAGGTCTCGTACGCTGACGTACTTGTTGGCTCATGAATGTCTCGAGTAGAGGTACCGAGTGGAATAAGTGTGGGAAGTTGAGCGTTGATAGGTTAATTTGAGCCGTATAAGTTGCATGTTTCAGATGCAATCAACACTGTCAGCCCCACATTTAAAAACTCTCATATGAGCACGATAACATTATCGACCCATTTTCTGCTCACTAGGAAGAAATGACCTCTGTGTCAGGAATCAGTGTCGTTCACCTGGTTATTCAACAAACTGTTCACTCAACTGTTCACTTAACTCGCACAGCTGTTCATCAAACAATTCACTCAGCTCACTGGTTCACTCATTTCACTTGATTATTCAAGCGTCTCACTGAATCAGAGCCTTGGCTGGTCATCAAAGATGCACACATTAAGGAGGAAAAGGCTAAACATCAGCACAAGACTAGTATAATCTCAAGTGATTTTTAGTCAGTGATAGTTTCTGGCAGAATGACTGGATCCCTTTAGAACCTTTTCTAGCACCTTTAGCTTCAAATTGGGAGGTAAACATATAGGATGCTTAGGCCACATTTTCATCGTTGAGAATCACGCTGGAAATCAAAATCAAGGGAAATTTCACCCTGCCATTCCACTGGAAATTATGTATCCCCTCGGGGCTTCGGCAGTATCCGTTAGCAATATGTCTCGGTATCAAACTTCTCATTAGACAGTTTCCGACTTTTCAAAATGAACTCCAAGTGCATTTTTCACTATGTCAAGAGTCGGTGGAGTCAGTGATATCTCACTGGCACCTAATGTTCAGGCATCAGGTAAACTAATATTCCAAAGGGCTTGTTAGTGGAATATATTTTTCCAGGAACAATGTCCTCACGAGGAATGCGTATAGTGAATGGGTTCACCCAGCGTTCCCCTTATGTGTATGCAGTTGGATTTATAGTACATGATGATGACTTGCTCTTCAGGTTCATCCAAGCCAAAGGAACAATGAAATATGGATGTGCCTGTATCAAACCACCATATTCGATCTCATGTCTATTACACCAAAAATTCAGGGTATCTTCTTAGTGTTCAGGTCCAAGCAGAGGCAAAATGCCACCTGTAAACCATCAGTTATATCGATCAAAATCCACAATTCCTCAATTCCATGAGTCCACAAAACGACAAATCCATCACACAAACCTGATTGTACATCAACCACAAAGCTCACCAGACCCGTATTTGGCACCCAATGTGCCTGCAACTATATATACCAGGCTGCCCCGAAATTTGTAATATTTTTTTCCGCCACTTTCTTCTCTCCAGGAAATCATCCCACATCCACTGAACGGTACGTTATCTGTATCCACCCAAAAACATGCTCTTGGATCATGAGAGTCCCCTCCTCTATGACTGACCAAGAAATTCGAATCCCTAATCCACCAAATCCAACTTTTTTTATTGCTAAAATCAAATTTCTTTAATCCGCTTCATTTCGTAATCCAATCAGTTATCCAATCAGTTATCCAATCAGTTATCCAACCAGTTATCCAATCAGTGATCCAATTATTTGTCCAATCATTTGTCCAACTCATAACTTCATGAACACATACGCAAAATTCATTGGGATGATGGTCGAGTGTCGCGATCGGAGCAACGAGACCTGTCCAATATCTCTCTAAAGTGAGATAGACACAAGACCTAGGGGATTGATACTCCCGTCTCTCCCTTGATCATCTCAACCCGACCCTGATTCCGCCCCAACGAATATATCTTATCTTTAAAACCCTGAGAAAGATTCGAAGGTTAGGGGACGAAGGGTCCAGGATGGTACATGAGGGGGCAACCAAGCATGACAAACAGAAACGTACTAGTATTAATACTAACAGCATGAATGTTCACTTGTGATAATTGAATGTGGCCGCTGAATGTAGCAGCTGAATGTGGCAGCTGAATGTGGCAGCTGAATGTGGCAGCTGAATGTGACACTTGACTGTGACAGCGGAATGGGACATCCAAGCATAACAAAAAGTAATGTACTCATAATTATACCAAGAGCATGAACAGTTATAGCCAATTTAGGCAGCTGGACTCAAAATCTCCATCCGACAATTGACTGTCATAATATTATCGTGACAACATCGAGACAACCAGCTTATCAAACAGTAATAACAGCATCAATACTAACGGCATGACCTTTGACAATTGACTTTAACAACTGACTTTAACAACTGACTTTAACAACTGACTTTAACAACTGACTTTAACAACTGACTTTAACAACTGACTTTAACAACTGACTTTAACAACTGACTTTAACAACTGACTTTAACAACTGACTTTAACAACTGACTTTAACAACTGACTTTAACAACTGACTTTAACAACTGACTTTAACAACTGACTTTAACAACTGACTTTAACAACTGACTTTAACAACTGACTTTAACAACTGACTTTAACAACTGACTTTAACAACTGACTTTAACAACTGACTTTAACAACTGACTTTAACAACTGACTTTAACAACTGACTTTAACAACTGACTTTAACAACTGACTTTAACAACTGACTTTAACAACTGACTTTAACAACTGACTTTAACAACTGACTTTAACAACTGACTTTAACAACTGACTTTAACAACTGACTTTAACAACTGACTTTAACAACTGACTTTAACAACTGACTTTAACAACTGACTTTAACAACTGACTTTAACAACTGACTTTAACAACTGACTTTAACAACTGACTTTAACAACTGACTTTAACAACTGACTTTAACAACTGACTTTAACAACTGACTTTAACAACTGACTTTAACAACTGACTTTAACAACTGACTTTAACAACTCACTTTAACAACTCACTTTAACAACTCACTTTAACAACTGACTTTAACAACTCACTTTAACAACTGACTTTAACAACTGACTTTAACAACTGAATGAAGCAATTGATTGCGGCAATGCTGTGCAACTGAATGAAGCACTTCACTGTGCCAACTGCATGTGACAACCGATTGCTGTACCTGTTGGCCTTGTAACTTCCTTATAGCCTCCTTGCAGCTTTTTGTAACTCCCTGCGGCTCCTTATAGCGTGACTCATGAATATCTTGGCGTAGACACTATATTCTAAACTCTATAATTTAGGTCGGGGGGTGCGCCTTTTATATGCAATTTCCCCCTTTTTGTCCCGCCCCAATTATTTGCAGCCTTCAGCCATGCAGGATCGGTGAGGGGCCGAATATATAAGGAAGCGCAACCCCCTTTCCAAAAAATTTACAGCTTGACATGCAATGTCCGGTTCCCCTGCCTTTGCCTGTTTAGTATCTTATTGTTTTGTTCCGTTCAGTTCTTTTGATTGGCGTTACTTCAGAGATACGCTGGCACAGACGATTTAGGAATCTACACAGTTCATGAACCGGCATATATTACAATTATGGAAGCACCCAGAGTCAACGCTCATCAAGCTAGTCCAAAAGCTGACCATCCAACGTCAATGGTGCATTGACTAGACTAGACTTCTTCAGATCCGAAAGAGGACGCAAACGGATTGACTCAGTAGAGTCTCATTCTCTCTCTCTTGAGAAGTGCAGCCAGAGTCAGACAAGCGTCTGCGGTGGAGGAGTCCGTGCCACTAAGTAAGCCGCTGAGCAAGCTGCCGCCGCCCAAAAGCGAGGAAACAAGCCCAAGGATTCCGGATCCGGAGCCTGAGTCGCTGGACGAGTCGCTGGTAGAAGCAGTGGTGGTTGTTCCTGTGCTTCCCGTATCCTTGGCTCCAGTTCCTGCATCTTGGGCCCCACTATCCGTGGAGTCATCTGAATCACCGGTCAAGGACGAGATTAAGGTGCCCAAAAGAGAAGAGCCCGAGCTGGATGTGGAGCTCGTAGTGGTATTGGTGTTTACTGCAGACAGACACTCGCCGTCAAAAGCAGCAAGAGCTGTAGTGGCAATCTTGGAAAGAGTGGAGAAGTTGGCGAGTTCCTTGATGAGGGCAGGAAGAAGCCCGGATTGAGATACGGCGGAAACAAGCCCGGAAACGGATACCAAGCCGTCCTCATAGAGCTTCTTGACCAATGCGCCTGCAAACGTCACGAAATCCGAATCAGTCAAGACGGTCTCCACAACCTGCAGGGCCAAGCCAGAAGCAGCCAAACTCTCCAACACATTGATAATCACATCATCCACATCGCGGGCCAGAAGATCCAAGTCTCTAGCAGAAAGTTCGTGGTATTCCTCCTCCATATTCTCTCTTTTCACGGCTTCCAAGAGACGGAAAAGCTCGGGGTTTTCGACCATCCCATCTCTTTTGAGCATCTCAAAGCCCTCATCGTGGCTAAAAGGTAACAGTCTCTTCTCCGAGGCAATCAGCTCCACGTCTCTCTTGAGCACAGCCAAATCACCATCATACTCCACGCCAAAGTCCAAGCTAAGGTCCTCTCTCTTGAAGAGAGATGAGAGCAAGCCCTTAGCAACATTAATGATACTGGCATACACTTCACAGTTGCCAAGAACATCGTTCAACACATCTGTTATGAGTCCCGACTGCACCAATAAGCTCAACAAGTTCTTCAAGCTAAGTAAGCCCGACCGGATGACATATTCCACACCAGTGATGGCAGCATTCTTCAACACATTGTTACTCACGAAAAACTTCAAGATCTTGGGCGTAAGCTCGGTGTCTTTAATGGCAGTCAAGACCTGGGTCACAATGGCATATTCTCTGGTGGTCAATTCGGTCTCGAGATCGGATCTTTTGGCACGCACCAACTTCAATTCCTCAAAGTCTGCCACGGCTTTAATGAGGGTCTCTCTTTTAGACACCGTGACGGTGTTTTCTGTGGCCGAAGCAGGAGCAGGAGCTGCTTCCACCAAAACAGACGCACTTAAAAGCGTCAAAAGGGTAGCGTTGGATAATCTCATAGCGAGTGAAGGGAGAAAGGGGACTTGGAAAGTATAGGGTCAGACGAGAAGCACGAGGTATAAGCACGAGGGGTAGTTTGGCTAATAGTACTGGCTGATAGTGGTGGAAGTACTGGCTGGTAGTGGGGGCTAGTACTAGGTTGTGGTACTTGGGTTGTGGCGGTTGGGGAAGCGCGTGTAGTGGACAAAAAGAGGAATCACTGGACCTTATATCCTACGAGGCCTGTTTCCCCAAGCCTCAGGATCTCAGGATATTACTCAAAGCAGTAGTCAGTGGAGATGGAGAACTTCCGCATTGGGTAATAAGACGGGACGGGAACGGGCGCGTGCATGGAGAGGTGCGTCTTGTGTACAGGAGTGCATGATGTCCCACTCTCGTTTTGGTGGTCCCCTTCTCTGTTTCCGGGATTTCGCACCCGTCTCCCTGCACCCTGCTGCACCCGGCAGCAGCTCTCCTCTCTATTACTACAAGCAGTAATGCCACCTCCCCGGCTCGACTATTCTGGTTTGTTTAGGTTTGTGTCGTTTCAGTTTTCGGGCGTCTGGAGCTTCAAATTCTCTCTGTTCTATGATTTCTGCATGAAACACGGAACTGTCATGAAGTTCTTACCCATTATACACTTGGCGATCGATTTGCACGTCACAGCCACCACGAGCTTCCAGCAGAGTATACTCTGACCTTTCTATCCACGGATGTTTAGGGTCCTGGGATCATTCTTCTTCTCCCGCCCTTTAGGACGAGACAGAAGGGTTGACCAATTAATTCCATCACGCATTTGGGGTTGACCAATAAATTCCATGACGCATTTGGGGTTGACCAATAAATTCCATAACGCATTTGGACTTGACCCAAATACTTGCAAAATCGTTAGACTCCTTGGTCTGTGTTTCTAGAAGGACGAGAAGATTGGGGGGATCCTTACTAAAGGAAAAAGCTCTTAAACATCTTCCCTTACCTCCCTTCACCAGCAGAAAGAAAGACGGGAAGTCTTTCAGGGGCTTCAAATGAAGGTATTCAGTTATCAGTCTAACTGAATTACCTCTTTCATTTCTGGAAACCTTGGGATCTTATTGTCTCACACCCTGATCAAAATCTGTACAGCTTTCCACCAGTGTACTTGTTCCCTGTCGGTCTCTCGTCAAAAGAACAGCTTTGGATGGAATTTACCATCGATTTTGAGCTGCATTCCCAAACCCGATTTTCTGGAATAAAATTAAAGTCCACTGGACGGAACCGGGGCCATCACTTTGTATGGCCGAATATTCCAACAAACTTTTGTCCGAGGCAATTTTGTCCACCAAATAACAATTCAAAGCATTTGATTTGAGTTTATTCCCTTTTCCCAGCACTGTTCGATACTCATTCATCATTCAATCTTTTCAGCATTCATTCATCATTCAATCTTTTCAGCATTCATTCATCATTCGGTCTTTTCAGCATTCATTCATCATTCGATCTTTTGCACTTCACCCTCATCGCTTTCCGAAAAAATTCATGAGTGAGGTCTGCTTTTTGCCGTCTTTTCCGGTTTTCGTTTTGGAAACCTTGGCCACACTCGGTTTTGGCTTGGTTTTTTCACGGGCAGGCGCAGCTTTGGGCTCCGGCTTGGGCGTTTGCTTGTACAGCGTAAAGTAACCTTCGTCGTCCACTATCGTTTCGGAAGCCACCGGCTCCACTGGATCCTCCTCGGTTGTTTTTATAGGCAACGCCAGAAGAATGGACTCCTCTTCGAATCCGTCCTCGGAATGTTCTTCTTTTTTGTCTTCAGTATCTCCTTTATCTCCGTGTTCCTTTTCGATTTCTTCTTCGTTTTGCTTGTTCTCGTGCTCTAGGGCAGATTCCTCGACGATAATTGGCTCGTTTTTCTCGGGCAAACCGGTGGATTCCAGTATATCATCATCGGAAAAGTCGTCATTGAACAAATTCTGCAAATCGGCATGCGAAGGCTGGTTTTTAGGTGTGGCTTCCTCCTCTAGGTCATGCAACTCTACATTGGACATCACCACACGTTCCTTGGGTTGATTGGCCTCCAATTTTCGGGACTTATACTCGAATTTGGGTGTGGTTTGCGCTGGGCGCTTTATTGGAGCGCTTTTTTCGCTTTTTTCACCTTTTCGGGAAACGTAATTGGAGAGAACTGATGCCTTGGGCTGTTGCTTTCGAGACTGATAAACCAATTTGGGTTTTTCTGTTTTTTCCAGCTCTTGCTGGGGGGTTTTATCTGTCTTCCCTCTCGTTTCCGCCGCTGTTTCCGGTTTTCTCGCCTCTTTGTCTGGTTTTACAGCCCTAGAAGCCGCTTTCTTCACAGGCACAAGAGGAGGGCCCCTTGTGACGCCCAAAACTTCAAGGTCCGCGTTTATAGGGTGTTTAAGCTCGTACAAGGCGATTTCCTGCGGCGAAAACGAATTTTTGGTCAAACTAAGGCAGTAGATATGGATGCAGTTGACGGAATCCACGTAAAGATGGCGGTTTTCCAGCAAATCCACCTCGGACTCAAAAAGTTTGAGCACAATTTGCTCCTTTTTGGTCCCGGACACGAGGAACGACGCCAGCACGCGTGACTTGTTGGCCGCATAGTACGCGGCAAGTATGCGCTTAGCGATGGTGGCATGGATTTTGAGGTCACGTGACAACCCATGGTACGTCACGGGTTCCGTTTCGAGTTTCTGTGCTACGTGTTGCACGTGTTCGGCGGATATATCCATGGTCATGGTGTACGCGTCTCACACGGAAGTTGGAGATGATCTCACGATCGGGGCTATATGCCGGAATCTGGTATATGCAGTCCACTGAAGATCAAAACCCGTACACACCCCCGAGGCCGCGCCAGTCACGTGAGGCTCCCCTCAATATAAAAGGACAAACTCCTGGGGCGCTTAATGCTTTGTGCTTGCAATTGAGGACAGTGACAACGTTTGTTAGATTCAAATCAGCACCTAAGGGCGCCGTGGAAGATTTCCTTATCCGCGCTGTCTCCTTAACGCGGTCTATGGCTTCTTACAGCGTTCTTCAAAGCTATTCAAACCCATGCAATAAAACGAGTACCCATGCAATAAAACGTCAAACCACACAATTAAAATCCAACAAACTTTCATTAGAATTCGTATTCTGAAGTGTTGAATCTGGATGATTGCCTGAAATTCGGGAGTCTGGCAATACCAGCCAAAGGCCAGAACGGACGAAAGTGAACTAGTTTCCTTGAAATCCTGTATACAACGGCCCTGAATGAAACTCTTTGAATTATTGGTTTGTTTAGTTGTGCGAGTGTGGTTTGAAATGTTTTGGCGCATTCTGTATTTTTGGTGGTGGTTTGAATAGTATTGAGAAACACTGTACATCCTGCATATGCCTGTCTTTCAGTGTAACTAAAGCATAAGTTAAAACTGCTCGAATCATCAGCAATGTTTTCATGCTAATACTCACGGTGGTCTAGTTGCATTCCTTAATCAGTGTACTTAGGAGGGTTAATTTCGGGTAAGTATGGTTGATTAGCATGACCGGGGGTTGCGAAAGTGACCAAACACCCGTACACCCGGCTACCTCAGCAGAAAAAGGTCCAACGCAAACACCCTCTATTTGATGGAATTGTTTTGAAAATGGGTCCAAAGGAGGGCGGAATTCCGGACATCATTAGGGTGGTTTTGGAACTTAAAAGGTTTGGTGTTGGCCTTTTTGGGGTGTCCTGATATTTATGGTCACGTGACTGGTGAGTTCCGGTCTCGTGGTGCAAAAATGCTAATGTTTCAACCAACTTTCATTAGATTCCGATCTTCTGGAATTCTAAACCTGGGCCACTGCCTCATATCTAGTACATTGAGTCGGCAGCTTCAATCAAGGTCAAAATGAATGGACTGAAGTGGAGGACGTACGTGAGCCTCAAATGTTAAACTTTACTGGTGTGGTTTGAATCGTTTTATGAGGTTGAATCATTTTGAAAAAAACTGTATAGACCATGGCATAGTGGCCTGCATGGTGGCCAAGAGCTAGGCTAGCCTAAAACTCCGCCTAGCTAGCAATTCCTCCTTACAGTGTTTTTCAAAACTCCAAATGAGCGCGGCACATTTGAACAAACCAATGATTCAAAAAGGTTCGTACCTCTTTGCCGAGTCTTTCAAACCATGGCCTATTAGTTTCACACCATGCATTATTAAACCATTTTTCCGAAATGTCATTCTTGAGAATTGCCTCATGGGTATATTTATGAGTCTTGCAGTACCAGTGAAGGAGCCAAACGGACGGAACTGGGGTGGAGAGTTTGAAATGTTTTGAAAGATTGGTTTGTTCAATTTTGCTAGTGTGGTTTGAATCGTTTCATGCGGTTGAATAGTTTTGACTGTATGTTGGGATCAGCACTTGCCATGCTTAAAGTGATGGAATCAGCACTTGCCATGTTTAAATTGTTGGAATCAGCACCGGCCTTAACTTTGTTACGTTTCAGCAGGCACGTGATTTCGATAGCCAGAACTGCCAGAACTGCAGACACATTTCGTGTCACTTTACAGTGTTGTTGAAAACTCTTCAAACCAGCGCAATAAAACAATTCAAACGAGACTAGCAAGTTAAACAAACCAATCGTTCAAAAAGGTTTTGATCCTTGACTATATTGAAAGAGTCCTAAATTTCTTACCTATTAGACACTCATCCAGATTTAACATTTCATCACTTTGGATTCTGATTAAAGTTGGTGTGAAACATTACCATTTGGTTTGAAAGAGTGTACGAAGGATTGTGAAAGATTTTGTCGCTTTGGTTTGAATAGTTTTCAAAAAACTGTATATTCATTGAGACCGACATTTCTGCACCTCCTCATTTCTCCACCTCTCCATCTCTTGATTTCTATTTCTCCATTTCTCCATTTCTCCACCTCTCCATTTCTCCACCTCTCCATTTCTCCATCTCTTGATTTCTCCACCTCCTCATTTCTCCATGTCTTGATTTTTGCACCTCCTCATTTCTCCATCTACTCATTTCTCCATCTCTTGATTTCCCCATTTCTTGATTTCTATTTCTCCACCTCTCCGTTTCTCCATCTCTCCATCTCCTGATTTCTATTTCTCTCCATCTCTCCATCATTGTGAGAGTAGTACAGTTTTTTGAAAACTATTCAACCGCATGAAACGATTCAAACCACACTATCAAAATAAAATAAACCAATAATTTAAAGAAATCGTACCCCTTTCACTCCTTTCCGTCCGTTTTGACCCTTGAGTGATTTTGAAAGACTCCCAAATCATCTCGAATGTACTGCATATAAGGCATTTCTCCAAATTCAACATTTCAAATAGTGGATTCTAATGAGAGTTGGTGTGAGCGTTTGGTTTGAAAGACTGTGTAAAGGCATACGAAACATTTGGCTGTGCTGGTTTGAATAGTTTTCTAAAACACTGTATGATCAATGGTGGCACATGAGACTTATCATGACTTTGGGCAACACAATTTGCACCCCTCCACCCCAACGCACCCAGAAAAAAGAATACCAAACAATTCTTAGGGGCAGAATAGAGGATCTACCCTTGAAATGCTATTAATAGAACCTTTATGATTTATTGTATTTATTGTATTTATTGTATTTATTGTATTTATTGTATTTATTGTATTTATTGTATTTATTGTATTTATTGTGGTACTTTGTAGTCTTTTGTTCCTTGTTGGCTTCATGTGTGTGAATTTAGGAAATGGTGAGAATGGAGTGTGAATTACAGTGTTTAAAACTATTCAACCACCGATAAAATGTTTCACTAGCAAATCAAACAAACCATTCAAACAAATGGTTATATTTATTGCAAGACTCTCAAAAGACTCCTAAAAGACTCCTAAAAGACTCCTAAAAGACTCCTAAAAGACTCCCAAAAGACCCCCAAAAAACCCCAAAAGACTCCTAAAAGACTCCAAAAAACCCCCCAAAAGACTCCAAAAAACCCCCCAAAAGACTCCCAAAAAACTCCTAAAGGACCCTCACACAACCCCAAAAGACTCCTAAAAGACTCCTAAAAGACTCCAAAAAACCCCCCAAAAGACTCCCAAAAAACTCCTAAAGGACCCCCAAAAAACCCCAAAAGACTCCTAAAAGACTCCTAAAAGACTCCAAAAAACCCCCCAAAAAACCCCCAAAAGACCCCCAAAAAACTCCAGACACACTACATATAAGACTTGTCCCAGATTCAACTTTTCCGAATATCAATTCTAATGAAAGTTGGTGTGAAACATTACCCTTTGCTTTAAAAGACTGCGAAGGACTACGCATTTTGCCGTGTTGGTTTCAATAGTTTCGAAAACGACTGAGTCAAGCTCAATTAATTTCATAGATTTTATTTTAAGTCCATTATTAATCTTGACTCCAAAGATGCTACTAAAGACCATTATACTTTGTCGTATTCAAAGTCGTCTTTGTTCTTTTCGGTAGTGGTGGTCAGTTGTCGCACTTCGCACTTTTTCTCTCATTTGGGTGCAAAATGTGTTGAACTTGAGGCATCAGTACGTGTGTACTGCATGCTCCAGTGATTGTTTGGAGGTGAAACAAAGGTAAAGTTATTGTCTATTTCCGTCTATTTCCGTCTAGACTTTGGCCATTGACTTGCAGAGACAATGGGAGTAGTAGACGGAGGACTGGGACAGACGGAGGACCGGGACAGACGGAGTCTATAAGAAGGAACGAGGACCTCAGGATAGAACGAGGGAAAGGAACTCCGAGTACAAGTTTGAGCAGACCAGAAAATACCCAATTAAGGTGATTACTAAAGTTTCACACTAAAGTGAATAGCTGGAACTTTCCAGAATACGGGAGTGTATATTATAACTCTCAACAGAATGTACAGCGAGGAATAACACACACTTGATATCCTGTAAAAAAGGAAAACAGGGTCTCCAGTATTTTTTAAAACCATTCAAACCCACTCCATAAAACGATACAAATGAAACTAGCATGGTAAACAAACCACCGATTCAAAACGCATCGTATCCCTTCCAGTTCAGTTCCTTTTGGTTTTGACCCGTTTTGAGCCGGTTTGAGCCGTTTTGAGCCGTTTTGAGCCGTTTTGAGCCTTGAATAATATTGCAAGACTCCTAAATCTATTACAAAACAAAACCATCCAAATCTAACATTTCACTTTGAATATTGACTAAAGTTGGTGTGAAGCATTACGCCATTTGGTTTGAAAGACTGTGCGAAAAAGTACGAAGCTTTTTGTCATGAATCGTTTGGAAGAACACTGTATGTCCAAACCAGTGTAGCTCCCGCTGATGTGCAGTGCTGTTCAAATTAATTCAAGCAGCTTGGCAAAACAATTCAAACCACACTTGCAAAATGAAGTGTACCAAATATTCAGTTCGTATGACTTCTCAGCTTTTCAAAGCAATTGGTAATCACACCACCTTTCATTACATTTCAATGTTCTGAATCTTAAAGGAAAGATTGCCATATATGCACTACTTTGGCAGTCTTGCAGTTCCAATAATGGCCCAAAACAGATGGAATTGAACTGGTTTCCTTGTTATCCTGTATACAACACCAGTAGACGATTACGAAACCTTCAAATTTTTGGTTGGTTTAATTTTGCTAGTGTGATTCGAAACATTTTGCTATTGTGCTTTGAATACTTTGGAAAAACACTGTACCATCAACAGCACAGGGTCAAGTTACCTACTACTGTTGGAAAGCACCAATAAGAGCACTGCGTTCCAGGCTTGAAGGGTACAACACTGCTAACTCTCGTCTTTGGGGGTCCTGGAAACAATCAGTGAAGGCCAACTCCACCATATAAAGAGGACCTAGCAACATCCTTAATAGGTGACGGTTGAACTTGTAAGATGTAATGACCCGTGGGGCTGGTAATTGTTGCCTGCACTACAATGTAAATGGACAAGCGTCAAGGTTTCAGGAACAGGCGAGTACAGACTAGAATTGTATCCGGGTCTTGGTCAGGTTTTCAGGCATGACTTTAGCAATCTGGTGTTGGGGGAAGGGTTCAAGGAACCGAAATTTATAGAGGGGATTCCGCACGAGGTAGGGGATCATAAGTGACCACAAGATCCTGGTACACATTAGTAGCAGGACTAAGACAAAGAAAAGAAAGACATTTTCTCATGAGCTAAACCTCACAAATACTGTACTACACTGTACTACTGTACTATTCTATACTATTCTATACTATTCTATACTATTCTATACTATTCTATACTATTCTATACTATTCTATACTATTCTATACTATTCTATACTATTCTATACTATTCTATACTATTCTATACTATTCTATACTATTCTATACTATTCTATACTATTCTATACTATTCTATACTATTCTACTATACTGTACTACTGTGCTGTACTACACTATATTGTAATGTACTATACTACTATACTATACTACTACACTGTACTGTACTATTCTGTAATGAACTATACTACACTATATTGTAAGGTACTATACTACTATACTACTGTACTGTACTACACTATATTGTGTTAGACATGGAATTGACTCCACTGAATACAGGAGTCTAATAGAGTCTAGAACATGAAGATCTACTCAGCATGAAACAGGATTTGCGAATGCAAGAGTTTCCAATGAGTACGAGTTGCTTATGACGCACTGAAGTAACTTTAGTCATAAGGAAAGAGTCTAGGCTTATCATCCCGCCAGATATATAATGAGAGCAAGAGCTTAGTCTTGAGAAGCAAGAACTCCATTACTTAATCTTAGATAGACAGTCTAATATAGATATCAACTAATTAAGAATATCCATAATACTGTTCGGGTGAGCTCCTACTATTAGTTGCCGTTCAGAATATACAGTTGCCGTTAGGTCATCGTTCCTGGAATGATCCGTGATATCGATAAGCACGTTAGAAGCTTAATCTCAATGCATATACAGGCTATAGCCTGGAGTCGCATAATAATTCTAACATATTGTAATGTACTATACTACTATACTATTCTATACTATACTACTATACTGTACTACAGTGTTTTTCAAAACCATTCAAACCAACACAGCAAAATGTATCCTACTTCTTCGCATAATCTTTCAAACCAAATGCTCACACCAACTTTCATTAGAATTCAAGATTCTGAAATGTTGAATCTGGAGGATTGCCTTATATAGAGTACATTTGGAGGTCTTGCAATATCAATCAAGGGTCAAAATACATAATGAAGTAGAAGGACTACGAAACCTTTTGAGTTATTGGTTTGTTATTTTGCTAGTGTGGTTTGAATTGTTTTATGGCGCGGGTTTGAACAGTTTCGAAAAACACTGTACTATACTACTGTACTATACTACTGTACTATTCTATACTGTACTATTCTATACTATTCTGTAATGTACTATACTACACTATACTACTATACTGTACTACTATACTACTATACTGTACTACTATACTACTATACTGTACTATACTACTGTACTATTCTATACTGTACTACACTGTACTGTACTACCCTACTATACTACTATTCTGGTATGTACTATACTACACTATACAGTGCTTTTCAAAACTATTCAAACCAACACAGCAAAATGTTTCGTACTCTTTCGCCCAATCTTTCAAACCAAATGGTGAATGCTTCACGCCAGATTTATAAAATTCAATGTGGAGAAAAGTTGATCTGATGATTGTCTTGTATAAATTCAGGAGTCTGCAATATTAGTCAAGGCTAAAACGGACGGATTTGAACTGGAAGGGGTACGAAAGTCTTTAAATTATTGGTTTGAAACATTTTGCTAGTGGTTTGAATCTTTTATCGTGTGCGTTTGAATCTTTTATCGTGTGCGTTTGAATAGTTTTGAAGAACACTGTACTACTATAGTACTAGACTACTATAGAACTAAACTACTATACTACTATAGTGCTAGACTACTATACTACCAAACTACTATAGTGCTAGACTACTATACTACCAAACTACTATACTACTAAACTACTATAGTACTAGACTACTAGACTACTATAGTAGTATAGTATACTGTACTATACTGTACTATACTGTACTATACTATACTGTACTACACTATACTACTAAACTACTACACTATTGTACTACTGTACTGTACTATTCTATAATGTACTATTCTACTATACTACTATACGGTACTACACTGTACTACTGTACTGTACTATTCTGTAATGTACTATACTACTATACTACTATACTACTATACTACTAAACTACTATACAGTGTTTTTCAAAAGTATTCAAATGAGTGCAGCAAAATGTTCAAACCACACTAGCAAAATTAAACATACTGATAAGTCAAAAAGATTCGGACTCATGACCAAAAAAGGCTAAGAATTAAGGATTTGAAATAAGCAGCTTATGTGAAGTCTTAATTAAATATTCAAGACAGCAACTTTTTGAATTATTGCTTTCTTTAATTTTGCTAGTGTGGTTTGATTGTTTTATTACTCGGCTTTGAATAGTTCTAGAAAATACTGTACTATACTACTATTCTACTATACTACTATTCTACTATACTACTATTCTACTATACTACTATTCTACTATACTACTATTCTACTATACTACTATACTTGTCAATGAATACCTAGCGTGTACAGAGGCAAGATACTTCGTGGGTATGTTGTACGCAGGCCATTGAAAAGACGATAAGGCTGGGCAGACTCTGAACAATAGACGAGGTGCAGAATCCGAACAATAAAGACTGTGCGAGTCTTAGCCGAACTGAAAAGTATAAGAGGCGCTGTGGACCCGTTACATAGGACTTTGTCTTGTAAGGTACAACTTACATATCCCTGTATATTAATATATACTAAACAAAAGTTGAAAATACTACTATACTACTACACTACTACACTACTACACTACTACACTACTACACTACTACACTACTACACTACTACACTACTACACTACTACACTACAGATCCACAAAGGTAGGACATTACCTATAGAAACATTGTGAAGCCTACAATGCCGATCTCTACATTGGCCATGGTAAATTTCCGGCTGTCTTGGAACTTCGGGTATCGGTGGTCCTTTTCGAAGATTCTGGAGCAAGTCTCACCATTGTTCTAGCAGAGACTTTTTAACACCTTGTCTCAAAGTGATGTAAGCCACTTCAGGTCCTCTCGATGAATAATCAACGAGCAAATAGCCAGGCATAAATGTATTGAAGAACACAACAACAATGTAATATTCTGATGTACTATTCTGATGTACTATTCTGAAGTACTATTCTGATGTACTATTCTGATGTACTATTCTGAAGTACTATTCTGATGTACTATTCTGATGTACTATTCCATAATCCACTATTCCATAATCCACTATTCCATAATCCATACCCATAGTTACTGTGGGACTTTTGTCAATCAAATGAATCAATATAAATAAACAATTATGGCCATGAAGAATAACAACTTGTGGCGAAACAGCTCTGGCTCTCTCTCACCGCAGCCAATAATGACTTTGGAAGCCTCACCCAATGTATTTGAGTATGAAGGACAAGCTAGTAACTTGCATAGTAGAAGAACAGCGAAGGCGGAGAGAGCATATTATGGAGTACACACTAAAATCTACACTAAAAATGTACACTAAAAATGTACACTAAAAATGTACACTAAAATGTACACTAAAATGTACACTAAACCCTACACTAAACCCTAAACTAAAACCTACACTAAAACCTACACTAAAACCTGCACTACACCATAAAGTGATGTAGAAATCGAGAGAATCTACGGCCAACCCAAGGTTTTGCTAAAAAGACACACTCAGTTTCCACAGGAACGTTCCTCACAATACAAGTTTAGCTAATTCACGTGCTAAAAATAATCAGCAGTAGTAGTGTTTCCTATAGTACATAAATCAACTGAGGATATCCAGAGAACCAGAATCCAATATTAATAGCGCAGAGGTGATCATGTTTCCTAAAACCTGATTCTCTATAACTCATACCTGCATATAAGCCATCACAGAAAACAATGATATCAGGGAAGTTTTGGTGGTTCTTCTAAAGAAAATTCGCTTTGATTCCGGGAAACTGTATGGTTTAAGATGCTTTGGGGGGCATGGCAGTGGTGACATTCTATGTAGGAATACCCCAATCACCAACCGTATGACCAGATTAGCATAGTAACCGGAGTAGCTTAAAGTAAGTGGTGGGCTTAAAGTGAATTAGAGTGTAATTAATACTGTAAATGTGTGGCCAATATTTGAGTGACCAACACTTGAGTGACCAACACTTGAGTGACCAATACTTGAGTAACCAATAATTGAGTGACCAACACTTCTGTGACCAACACTTCTGTGACCAACACTTCTGTGACCAACACTATATTCGTGACTACCCACCCCTACTTCTTGGAGGCAAGCGTGTAGACAGTTGGAAACACCACGCGGAGCGGTTTATCATAGTCGGAGCCAAAAATAGCCTCCATTTCCTGCATGAGGCAGTCCACCGCATCAGGCTTGTCTGGGTTCGCCTTTTTCCAATTATGGTACCCACTCCAGCTACGGGCGAGAGCCTCGTACGAACGGAGCGAAAACAGCTTCTCGATATAGAGCGGTGTGCTGGCAGCATCGTCGGTGGTGGGGTGAAACTCATGGCGCATCACGTGCTCATAGAGTTCCGGCGTGGGAGTAAAGTCCCGGAGCCCGTCACGATACCGGTTATGGCCGGGATTCTCAAAGTACGGCCCAAAATAACGCTCGTCCTCCGAGTCGCTCTCGTCGCGCGACAGCCCAAACGAGTAACGCATGTGGATATCCGTGGCCTCCTTGCTATCCATGAACACCGGGTCAAGGTAGTGCCAGTAACAAAGCGTGCCGTGTGTCTTGAGAACCCGGGCGCTTTCTCGGTAGAACTGGGGAATGTCCATCCAATGCACACACTCGGCGGCCGTGATTAAATCCACGGAATTGGGTTCCACGCAATCCGGCGCCTCCTCGCCCGACGCCTTCACAAACACTAAGGATTTGCACGCGGAGTCAGGCTTGGCGCTAGCCAAAAATTGCGTTTTGAGCTGGTTGCACTCATCAATCATGGTCTGGGAAAGATCCGTGCCTATGACATTAGTGAAGTAGTCGGTGAGCTTGAAGGCTGCAAATCCGGGGCCACAGCCTACATCCATGGCCAAATCGGTTTTGCCGCCGTTTTTGGTGTGGTACGCCAACACAGCCTCGTAGAACTTGCGGGGGTACGTTGGGCGCGAGTCGTTGTAGTGCGACGAGTTGAAGTTTTTGTCTCCGTAAGTAGCCATGATGGTTCAAAGGGAGGAGGGTGTGGGGTTTAAATAGGCAGTGGTGTGGGTATGTGCAGGAGCAAAGTGTTATCTGCAGTACGATTGAGACTTTCCATTCCGGCCCGGTACCGGCCAAATGACACATCCCGGTCCAGGGCTCGGCGGCCAAGCGGGCGGACCTCGTTGCTGTGGCACATGAGCCCGTGGCTTTGGGAAAACCTCTGTATACCCGCCCGAAACCTACGTACACCAGCCACTTTACTATATAATTACATATGTGTGTTTGCACCCGTGCACCACGGTATAGCAAAGTTTAAGCTGTGGCCTTAAAAAGCCCTTTTTACCTTTTGTCGTTCGGTGTCCTGTACGTGTGTGTACTAAGAAAGGATTAGAGGAGGATTCGAGATGGTATATGCAGGACGCTACAATTATAGGCAAGGCAAGATACTGTTGAACTTGACGCATCGTACACGTGAGTGTATTACATGCTCAAGTGATTGTTTACAGATGAAACAAAGGGCAAAGTTTTCTTCTAGTTTTTGGCTAGCTCTCTAGTTCTGGTCTAGACTTTGGCCATTGGCTTGCAGAGACAATGGGAGTAGTAGACGGAGGACTGGGACAGACGGAGGACCGGGACAGACGGAGTCTATAAGAAGGGACGAGAATCCTCATGGTAGGAGGACAGATAAGGATCTCGGAGTCTAGGTTTGGAGACGGATCCTAATATACATGATTAAAGATAATGACTAAAGGTTCACACTAAAGTGAATAGTTGGAACTTAACTTGGTAGTTGTTCCAGAATACGGGAGCGTATATTAAGTACGTTTGATTTGTATACAAGACGGATGATTATGTATGCAAGTTTGTTTGGGAATTGTATAGATCCAGTGAGATTCAAGATGCGAGAAATGGTGGGGCAGCGAGCTGGGTGAGAAATTTACAGTGTTTTTCAAAACCATTCAAACCAGTGCAGCAAAACTATTCAAACTAACGCAAAAAAATTAAACAAACCAATACAAAACTTTTGATACCTCTCCAGTTCAGTCATTCTGGCCCTTGACTGGTACTGCAAGACCATAAATGAGGCTCTTCTCTAGATTTACAATTCAGCAGAATGATTCTAATGAAGGATGTGTAAGCATTACGCCTGGTTTGAAAGACTGTGCGGAGTACGAACCTTTTTGAATCTTTGGTTTGTTTAATTTTGCGAATGTGGTTTGAATAGTTTCGAAAAACACTGTTTCGAACCCGCACGATAAAAAGATTCAAACCACACTAGCGAAATGTTTCAAACCAATAATTTATAGAGTTTCGTACCCCTTCCAGTTCAAATCCGTCCGTTTTAGCCTTGATGAATATTGGAAGACTCCCAAATGACCCCAAATGTACTACATATAAGGCAATCCTCCCGATTCAACATTTCAGAATATTGAATTCTGGAAGTTGGTGTGAACATTTGGCTTGAAAGATTGTGCTGAGGAGTACGAAACATTTTGTCTCGCTGGTTTGAATCGTTTTCAAAAACACTGTACAGTGTTTCTCAAAACGATTCAAACCCGCACAATAAAATGATTCAAAACACACTAGCAAAATAAACGAACCAATACTTCAAAACGTTTTGTACCCGTCACACTTCAGTTCCGTTCGTCTTAACCCTTGATTAATATTGCAAGACTCCTGAATTTCTTACATATAAGGCAATCAACATTTCAGAATATTGAATTTTAATGAAAGTTTGTGTGAACATTTAGTTTGAAAGATTTTGTGCGAAGGAGTACGAAACATTTTGCTGTGTTGGTTTGAATAGTTTTCAAAAACACTGTATTGGTTTGTTTATTTGCTAGTTTCGTTTGGCGCGGCTTTGAATAGTTTTAAGAAACACTGTATTTTTCGCAGTTTGGCTCCAAAAGGCGTCGTACTGTAAAAGGTGCGAATCATGAGGGAAAACTAAGGTGTGGATGAACCACCAATATTCCTGAAATGTGTTGCAGTGTTTTTCAAAACTATTCAAACCAACATAGCAAAATGTTTCGTACTCTTTCGCCCAATCTTTAAACCAAATAGGGTAATGCTTCACGTCAGCTTTAATCAAGTTCAATGTGATGAAAAGTTGACCTGATGATTGTGTTTTACTATTTGAAAACTATTCAAACCAGTGCAGCAAAACTATTCAAACCACACTAGCAAGTTAAACAAACCAATCATCCAAAAAGTATCATACGCCTTTCACTCCAGTTCCTTGCGGTTTTGAGCCCTGACTAATATTTCAAGACTCCTAGATTTATTACCTATTAGACAATCATCCAGATTTAACTTTTCATCGCATTAAATTCTGATTAAAGTTAATGTGAAACATTACAGTGTTTTTCATGACTATTCAAATGAACGGGGCAAAATGTTTAAACCACACTAGCGAAATTAAACAAACTGATAAGTCAAAAAGTTTTGTACTTATGACTGAAAAATGCTAAGGATCAAGGATTTGAAATGAGCTGTTTATGTGAAGTCTTAAATAAATATTCAAAACAGTAACTTTTTGGATTGTTGGTTTCTTTAATACAGTGTTCTTGAAAACTATTCAAACCAGCCCAGCAAAATGTTTCGTACTCCGTCGCACAGTCTTTCAAACCAAATGTTCACACCAACTTTGATTAGAATTTAATATTCTGAAATGTTAAATCTGGTTGATTGTCTTATATTTAATAAATTTAGGAGTCTTGCAATATCAATCAAGGGTCAAAATACATGGAACTGAAGTAGAAGGACTACGAAACCTTTTGAGTTATTGGTTTGTTATTTTGCTAGTGTGGTTTGAATCTTTTTATCGTGTGGTTTGAATAGTTTCGAAAAACACTGTATTCAAACCACACGATAAAAGATTCAAACCGCACGATAAAAGATTCAGACCGCCCGATAAAAGATTCAAACCACACGATAAAAAGATTCAAACCACACTGGCAAATTATACAAACCATTAATTTAGTACAGTGTTTTTCAAAACAATTCAAACCCGCACGATAAAAAATTTAAACCACACTACAAAATTACAGAAACCAATAATTCAATAGGTTACTGTCTTTAATATTTAATTAAGACTTCACATGAACCGCTTATTTCAAGTCCTTGATCCTTAGCATTTTTTAAGTCATAAGTACAAAACTTTTTGACTTATCAGTTTGTTTAATTTTGCTAATATGGTTTGAACATTTTGCTGCGCTCATTTGAATAGTTATGAAAAACACTGTAAGTTTCCTATTCGTCACACTTCAGTTCCGTCAGTCCTAGCCCTTCACTGGTACTGTAAGACTCCCAAATGTAGTCATCTATGGCAATCCTCTAGAATTAAGATTTCAAAATCTTGAATTCTGGAAGTTGGTGCGAACATTTGGTTTGAAAGATTTTGTACGAAGGAGAACGAAACATTTTGCTGTGTTGGTTTGAATGGTTTTCAAGAACAGTGTACAGTGTTTTTCATAACTATTCAAACCCGCACGATAAAAAGATTCAAACCACACTAGCAAAATTATTCAAACCAATCATTCAAAAAAGTTCGTATGCTTTTCCACAGTCTTTCAAAGCAAATGACGTAATGTTCACACCAACTTTCATTAGAATTCAAGATTCTGAAATCTTAATTCTAGAGGATTGCCATAGATGACTACATTTGGGAGTCTTACAGTACCAGTGAACGGCTAGGATGGACGGAAGTGAACTGGAGAGGGTTCGAAACGTTTTGAATTATTGGTTTGAATCGTTTTGTCACACTGGTTTGAATCATTATATCTTGTTAGTTCGAACCATTTTGCTGTGTTGGTTTGAATGGTTTTCAAAACAGTGTACTTCGTGGATATTTTGTACGCAGGCCATTGAAAAGACGATAAGGCTGGGCAGACTCTGAACAGTAGATGCTGTGCAGAATCCGAACAATAAAGACTGTGCGAGTCTTAGTCGAACTGAAAAGTATAAGAAGCGCTGTGGACCCGTTACATAGGACTTTGTCTTGTAAGGTACAACTTACATATCCCTGTATATTAATATATACTAAACAAAAGTTGAAAGTCTCTCCTATATTCCTTTAAAAGAGTCTTCTATATTCCTTGAAAATAGTCTCCTATACAGTGTTTTTCAAAATTATTCAAACCAGCGTGGCAAAATGTTTCGTACTCCTTCGCACAATCTTTCAAACCAAATGTTCACACCAACTTTCATTAGAATTCAATGTGATGAAATGTTATTCTGATGATTGTCTTATATGTAGTACATTTGGGGGTTTTGCAGTACCAATCAAGGGTCAAAACAGATGGAACTGAAGTAGAGGTATGAAACGTTTTGAGTTATTGATTTGTTATTTTGCCAGTGAGGTTTGAATCTTTTTATCGTACGGGTTTGAAACATTTCGAAAAACACTGTATTCTTTTAAAGTAGTCTCCTATATTCCGTAAAAATACTCTCCTATATTCCTTGAAAATAGTCTCCTATATTCCTTTAAAATACTCTCCTATATTCCTTGAACACCCGGCTCAGTAGCCATGTGAACAGATACCTAAAGTTCGCCCAAATTGGCATTGCTGCTAATTGGTGAGAGTGGAAATAGCCGTAGCTGGAATACAAAGCTCAGTTCCAACAATCCCTTTAGTGTGGGTCTTCAGTGTTTCTAAGTGTGTGTCTTCAGTGTTTCTAAGTGTGTGTCTTCAGTGTTTCTAAGTGTGTGTCTTCAGTGTTTCTAAGTGGGTCTGCAGTGTTTCTAAGCGTGGGTCTTTAGTGTTTCTAAGCATGTTGGCCTGTATCTAAACTGGGAGATGCTTAATCTTTGTTCTCCTCTCTTACTCCTTTCATGAGTCGTCTCATAGACCCACCAGTCCCGTCCGTCTACTACTTACATTGTATTCCGCAAGTCAACACCCGAAGGTATAGCCAAGCTAGAGGAGCTAGAAATGGATCCCTTTACCACCTTAGTACACTCCGTATGCTGAAGCCTCCAGTTCAACTTAGTACACTCCGTATGCTGAGGCCTCCAGTTCAACTTAGTCCACTCCGTATACTGAAGCCTCCAGCTCAACATGTTTCTTATTCTCTATCCTTGTTTCGTTCAGCCCATCTCTCTTTTGTGCTGTCTGCATCTACTCTTGTCTGGGTTGTATGTCTTCATCTGTTCGAATTAGTCTTACTCTCTACGCATCTATGGTGCTTTTGACTATACTCCACTGTATAAACTGCCTTAATTGGCAGTACTGTTTCTGTACAACGTCCACGACTATTGTTCGGGCAAAGTCTCTTCCGGGAATCTTTCGATCCAATCTTCTCTCGACACTCAAATACTTGGAATCCTCCTTTGAGGAACCATCAAAATAAAGACACATTGGCTGCTTGATGTTACACAAGACTGTAACACTTGCTCTGAGAAACTGACAACACCTCTTGCTCTCCACGCACTAATGCATATCCCAAATGCCACAGCTGAACCCGAGTAGAGCCACTACAGGCTCTGAAGACGACATCACATTGGATCAAGTAAACAGAAACCGAAATGAAAGTCGAAGGAAAGGCCTGGTTTGTCTGTGGCCCAATAGACATGTGTCCGAAGCCTCTATGAGCACTCTCCAATACCACTGGTAAAGACTTACCGAAGGTTGCCTCTGAATCGCAGAAACCAACCATACCCCACCGAATCTGCATAGCCACTGAAATCAACAGAAACAAACAGAACCAACACCACTCAAATACCAGGCCTTCTTACCAAACAACCATCCAAACAACCATCCAAACAACCATCCAAACAACTCAAACCAAGACCCAAAACTTCAGGCTCATGTAAACCATACCTGCAGCCCAGTGACTGGAACATTGTATTGCAGCCAATACAAACGACAAACACAAACGATTGGCACACTGGTTGAATACATTGAATTCCTCCTCTGTGACATCAATCCTTGTGATTCCGGTATTTGGAAGTAGTGGGTTCAAGTGATGGGAATCAAGTATCCAGAAAATTCCATTATAAGACAGGGCCTTCTTTCACTGAATGGTTTCCTAATTCAGAACCCAAAAGCGGTATCATGCTGACTTCTCTCAAATCCGGTTCAAATTCAGTCTAGGTGTTTTCCGTCGTTTCTTACCCCAACCAAATCTTATCTTCCTTCCCAGACGATATGTTCTTTTCGGGAAAAGACTCAAAGCTGGCATTCGAAGTCTGCTTGTAATCATGCAAGAGGTAGATTTCAACACTAAAACACGAGGGATCAAACTCTATGGTAGACATGACTTGAGCTCCGTCTGGGTCCCTGCATGAAAAGTAATTAGCATTGGTAATCATGCGTTTCTCATTCAACTTCAATTCCACCGGGTCAACAGTACGCCCGAAACTAAGGACATTATTTTTGTAACCCACGTATCCATCATTTTCAGTGTTCATGCTGATAGCATAATTGCCTTCCATAACAAACTTTATGGGAGTGCCGCAATGATCAGCGTAACAGAGATCAGAATAAGTGTCACTTGAATTAAAGTACGTCCGCTGTCCAAGAGGAACCATTTTCCCGGCAAGCAAGACATAGAAAATGCAGGGCATATCCTTGGACACTGACTTCAGAATATCTTTCCGGTGTTCTTCCGCGACGGCTTCAGCGCTCTATACCTCCTCCACCGCTGTTCCAGTATTTCTATCAAAGGGCAAGAAATACACCTCCACCTCGGAACAATGCGCAGACAGGATTTGGTTAGAAATGACTCTTGAGTGGTATACGTCCGAGCATGAATAGTACTTGGAATTAAGCACCTTCTTGTGCTCATCAAGCTCCAATTTAGTCTGGTGCACAGCAATCTCTACGTTGAAAAGGTCGAGATTGTCCATACTGTCCAAAGCAAAGAAATTGTCGGTGCTGACCGCGATGCCATCGTTGAAGAGAAACTCCGTGAATCTGGATATATTTCCAGGAACAAAGGCACTAACTCCGGAACTAATGGCATTACGGTAAAGCGGCACAAGAGTGTCGTTGACTTTAGCGAAAAAAACCAATGAATTGGTGGATTCTGCCCAGGCTGTGCATGCAAGAAGAGAGCTAAACAACAACTGCGATGTCTTCATTGCAAAGTGAGTTGTGCTGATGGAGAAAGGTTTGCTGGCCTGTTTTTATATGCTGCAGAAGATGGTTTTGCAATCAGGCAGGAAATCCTTAACTGCACTTCTGAGAATACGTGGTAACTCCCTGGACCTTTGCATACTGCGTGCATGCACAATAGACTCCTCTATCTTTATCCTTCATCTCAGAACTGCACCAGGGGGCGTTAATTTCCGGAAAGTCATGATCTGGCGAGTCACATCAGACGAACTCATGATCTGAAAAGTCAAATTCAGAACCGCCATTTTTAAAAGCTGTCACATCTAGATTTGTTGTAATCAAGACTGTCATCAGAACTAGTTTTAATTAGAACCAGTCATGTTCTGGAGGGTCATTGCTTTGGTTATAATAAGGTGATTAGCCCTGTTATCATCCCAAGATCTCGTGCTCGCAAGGGGTTCCCGAAGGGCACCTCAGGGCAGTCATCAGTCATGCAAAAGAACGAGACACAGGAATACCTATTGTTCCGGCTCAGATTAAAGTTTGCATGTTTTGCAACTGCACAAGTATTAGCGGAAGGTCAATAACGTCCATTTGAAAGGAGGAATATCCTGATTTGGAAGGAGGAATATCCTGATTTGAAAGGCGGAATATCCTGATTTGAAAGGCGGAATATCCTGATTTGGAAGGCGGAATATCCTGATTTGGAAGGAGGAATATCCTGATTCCTAAAGGTATTGTTCTCGTATATTGGACAGAAACAGGCCAACAGTAGTGAGATTTGGACCTCTAGACCTGGATCCATGGCTCTTCCACAACTTCAGGTTGATTGAACCAGAGCAACTGAAAATAGGGTTTTTTTTCAAAAGCAAAATAATCTTATTAGTCCACTTTCTGGGATCTGATGAAGACAGATTGGCAGAGTTTGGAACTTCAAAGTTCATAATGACTATACCAGGAACTCAAATTTCATAGATCCTAGTTATGTGTATGAACTGATAGACCCATGGACTGCATGCTCTATTAATAATAAAGTGACCATGTTCTTCCAAATCGGTATACCCGCCAAGAAATCGCCAGGATTCACATGACCAAGTCGCCTTCCACGCACTACTTTCAAGAAATTGCCAATAACCTGCAAATAATGTTTCACTGCCATGTATACAACACATTTCCAAGCACCTTGACTCCGTACATGCCTCATGTTCATTGACAGTCTTCTGTTGTGGCTGCTGGGCAGCTTTCCGGGATCCATGGCCAGCCTCTAGTCATATAAGTGGGTTTCATATGATCTGGGTCTCCATATGCAGGGCACATATAATTCATTAGAACAACAGGGATCAGGGAATATCGATGTAGAGTTTAAATATTTCAACCCGGTGTGGACCTTTTTGACTGATACATCTAATGATGTCTCCAATACCATAGAGTTCAGTCTGGTGGGCACTTCTGGATCTCCTGGTGAATGATATCAGTGCAGAATAATAAAGTGTGTCTCAAAGTCAGTTAAAGTCTGTCTCAAAAAGCTTATTGTCTCAAAGCGCATATAGCCTAAATATGGGTATACTTGAGGATGCACTTAAGCTGCTTCTGGTAGGTATAGAGTAGGGAACATCAAGGTATAGGGACACCGTCATATGGTTCTTTCAGACAGTATTCTAATGATGAATCATCACTAGGCTTCGGACTAGAGCTCAAAAATAGGGTTATATAGTTTTGGAACTCTAGGCAACACTCCACACAATTATATGGTGAGAGCTGGACACTCACTCTAGCATAGAACAGGTTAGCTTAGCTTACCCCATGCTTCAAAATGAAAGTACTTCTTCCTTTGTTTGTATTATCAATTATTGCACATTCTCAAAAGCATGTAAAATAAAGCATTAGAAGAAAAGAGAGTATCAGGGATAATCCATTCTTCATATAGAGGAAGTTATCTGTGTTAGATTCTTGTAAGTCATTTGATACCTATTCGTTAGTGTATTAGTTGATAATTCCCAGAGCGAGGAATCGGCAACTTATATAGTTGACTGCGGGTCATATCTCTTGACGTGTCCTTCTTGACTCCACATACTTATTTGGTGGGTGAATCCAAAGGTACATTTACCAAATAAGGGGCTACTTCCAAACGGAAATAGCTGCAAACGAATCGGTAACAAAAGGCTCAAATACAACCGGAGTATCTTTAAATGCCCAGTTGTGTATCTCTGAATGGAACACCTCTCCGGATATCTCTCTTGAAACATTTGTAAATGATTCTGAGCCGTATGGCCCATGGCGTCATCCATCATAAGCTCAGTGTCTATCGATGACCTCAATGTCAACCGACTCCCGTCACAGTATCGTTTTAAAGACCTTATTTCGGAGCATATTCCCGGAAGCTCTCTAACTGCAAGGATAAGGGACGCCGCATAGAACAATAGAAAAGAAAGTGTACTGTTCATTAACCAGCCATGACTAACGACAAAATAACATATTTCTAATACCTCAACAATTTCAAGCTGAACCTAATACCTTTGGTCTTGTGATCCAGTTAACTAAGAAAAGGATTTAGGTATATAGCTGGCTAGGTCCAATAGTATTCTGTCTTCCTCAACTAAGGAAATAGGTGGCGCGCGGGGAGCTTTATATATTTGCAGCAAAGCTCCGTGTTTCAAATCTGAAACGGGGCGTGTTCACAAACGCACTCTGCAGCACCCGCAACCGTGCATTTGCAGATGCACAATCCTTGGCTCGAATATATAAAGCAGGAATCCTCACCCTGGATTGAATATACAAAGTCAGGAGTTGCCACCCTGTATGTGTACACTTTTACTGAATGACTCGTTGAGTTTCTGACTTGGTGAAATTAACCTCTTAATATGAAAGGAAGAAGTAAATCATGAGAACATCAGTTGGGAGAACAAGAGTTGCCTTTGGCTTAGATTGCCAGCCACACACGGTCAATCATATAAAGGCCTTTACATATAAGACGGGCAATTCATTTGACAGTGATGAATTACAATGACTATATACCCAAAAAACGACCGGAATATATGGTAAAGCTATGTACAGCCAGTGAAGATATGAATCCGTAACTGATAGGACTACTGCTCTTAGACCGAGTGAGAAAATCCCGATGGTATTGCTCGTTAAACCGGCCCAGAAGAAGATCCAGAGAGAGATATGTTGCAAGCTACACATGATCTAAGAATACTATACCGTTGTCTACTCCCCACCTTAACATCCATTTTTTATCTATTTATTCTACTGCGAGACTGCATTCACAAGGTGGTATAAAATGCAAGTCCTTCAATTATGGTGAGGTTAGCAGAAGATAGGAGATGGTCCTGATGACGGAGACTAAGTGGCTGACTCTCTGGCGACTCTCTGACTCAATTATAGTGTACCCGAGAGTAAACTATCGATGAACATGCATTTATTAACCATAGTCCTTGGCACTAGCACTCTATGAACAATTATAGTGCTGGAACAGTTCATCATGTCAGATAAGGAACCAGCGAAAGACTCTTTCAAGCTAAAAGTTTGAGGCAAGATTAAAGACTCTTGGACAAAGACTTCCAGGAACGAATTTCGCCCCATCGTTAATAGTCTTGTGTTGGTAAAAGGTACTCAATCAACCCACTTGGGCTCATTGAATGCTTTTGTTGCTTCGTGGAGAGAAAACTTCAACAGTACCATGTTCCAAAGGAGAAGTACTTTTCACAGTACCATGTTCCAAAGGAGAAGTACTTTTCACAGTACCATGTTCTAAAGGAGAAGTACTTTTCACAGTACCATGTTCCCAAGAAGAAGTACTTTTCACAGTAACATATTGGATGATAATATCGTGATGAGGTGGTGGGGGTATGGAGTCATAAAGTGGAGTCATGAAGTGATGAGATGGTATAAATTCGGAATGCATGGAGAGTGGCCAACGGCATTATTATGATGATCCAGAAGTATCGGTAAAGGAGAGTTGGATTGAGTGTGTCTTATTTCATATGGTGCAATCGATATCTGGATAATGTTCACTCACGACTTGTGGCCTTAATTTAGTGAATCAAATTCATTCTCAATTGAGCCATTCATTTATCATCTTCTATGCGATGAGCCGGAATGGTTAGGAATGGAATGGACTGATTGAGTCAATGACGAACCAAATGGCTGAATATCAACTCAAGGCCAAGAGTGAGTGTCCTAGTCGATCATGAAATAGGTGAGTCTTTTTCGGGTTAAGCCACATGATACGAGATATGATGATCTTCAGAATTTCAGCATCACATCTCAATTTCGATCGCTCAATCGACAAATACTCAATCAGCAATGTTTATGGAGCGAATCACCAATGTTGGTTAGTGATTGTGGCATTATTTCATTCATTACCACGTCTTCCTCATTGATACTGCAGTCAATATCAACAATCACAACTTGAACATTGATGAAACTCAATCTTGACAGTACCATTCGTTTCCACTGACTTTTACCATTCGGTATCGAATCAGACAATCACCAGCCAACCTTAATTGATATGAATGTCTATTGGAGGTTAATGATCGCCAATTATAATCTCAAATGGTTCCTCAATCATTCCGGCCACCTTCACAAAAAATACCATTCCAATCAGGCCTCAATCACCAAGCTTCAATCATCAATCTCCAATCTCCAAGCTTCAATCATCAATCTCCAATCTCCAAGCTTCAATGATCAATCTCCTTCTCATCAATATTAGTCTCTCCTAGACTCAGCGTTACCCAATCAACCAATCACTCAACTATCGGCATCAATATCTCGACTCTGCCTGACATTGTCCCCTTTGTCTTCTTGTCCACTAAAATCTCCCCGACTGAGTTTCTCCTCTAATTCTTCTCCTCTAATCTTCCCAACTGAGTACCTCCTTATTACTCAATCCCACGATACACTCCATCAACTACTTCTAGTTTTACCCCGTTGAGTCACCTTCGTATCAGAATCCACTCTAGCAGAAGGATCCGCATCCAAGGCCTTATCCAAAAGATCCGCGTTCGTATTGACCGCATTCAGGCCCTTTTTCTCCACGTCCCGGTTCAACTTCTTCTCTGCTCTCTTGGCGAGAAACTCACGGTACCGCTCCAAGGTGATTTGCTTCTGCTTTTCCTGGTACGCCTGCGCGAACTTGTATTGAGTATCAGAAATCACGTCCCAGAAGGTGAAAAACGGCTGCGAGTAGTTGGAGCGAAAGCCCCAGTTTTGATGGTGGATGTCGTGGTACAACGCATTGTTGGGGAAAAAGAGCTGGAACGGGTCGAACGGCAACTTGTACCCGCAATGGTCGTCCACGGTTTTCATGGTGGCAAACGTGTAGAGAATCAAGGCTTCCCGGGGCGAGAGAGCCGTGATGATGGACGCCAAACCCGTGCCGGCAGTATCGAGCAAAAAACCCTCGATGGGGTCGTTGTAGAGTGCTCCGTATGAGTACGGCACATAGAGCCGGTGGTGCCGGGAGTGGAACCGCCGGTAAAGGTACTTGTTCACGTGCATCAAGCGGTGGAGCCAGTACTGCCACGTGTCAATAATACACACGGCCACGGCCAACCGCAAAAGCGACCACCCATAGTAATACAGGTAGTACACGGCTGCGTCCGGCATATACCGGAACACCGCCATCTGCTTAAGCCGCCACATGCTATAGAGCTCGTGGCCCGTGGTGGGCGGCTCGTCGTAGCGATACACACAGTACCCGACGATGGTCTGGATCACGTGCTGCAACACCACGTCCACCATCACCTGCCGCAACGTGGCCTTATTGCGCTGCTCCTCCTCTTCCGAGGGGTGGATGCGGTACTTTTCCGCTAGCTCGTATACGTCCACGATATGGAAGAACGTGGCGTAGAGCCAGTATGCAATGACGGGGGAAAGAACCGCCAATACCCCGTCCGAAATGCCGGGAATAAGGTCTGGTTTGGGCACCACTACGCGAGGAGGGGGGAAATCCGAGGCTAGAACCCTCAGGATGTTGTGTGCTGAAAACATGCGGGAGTTTTGATTGGGGGTTTTGGGGTTATAGGAGGCTCAAGATGTCTAGACCTGGAGTTGCTTGATGTTTCAGATTTGTAAGGAGTGTGTTTCAGAACTGGAGGTGACTTTCACGGCTGTTTCACGTGTGTTTCAGATCTGGAGGTGACTTTCACGGCTGTTTCACACGTGCTTCACGTTGGTGTGGTGCGTGTATTTAAAGGGGTTTTGTGGGTTTCAGAGTTTATGCTTGGGTCAGGGGCAAATGTGCGTTTCACCCTGTTTTATGGTGTGAATAGGGGCAGTGGAGTATGATGATTATTGCTTTTGTTAGTGGTTTTTTCTATGCGCATTTCGTAGCGCCAGTTTATATTCGCGAAGAGAGCGGAGGTCGGCCCAGGAATGACTACACCGGTTTTCGCCGCCATCCCCGGGAGGCACGGGTCTGGAACGAGATGTTCGAGGTGTACGGGTTTCGACCGTTTATCCCAGGATGCACGGGTTTCCACACTTCCTACACCATTTGCTTTTCGGCGGAAATTGACCATACCCCGTATCAGCTGTGCTACCGGATTTCATGCATAAACCTGACAGACTTGCCGTGTAATTCGCGCCAAGCTCACCTACCAGGGTCTCATGATCCGAGGGCGGAAGTATGCGGGTGTGTATGCGCATACCGCGAAAGACACAGATTGAAGGCATGCATGTAAAGTCAGCGGTGCGCACACGTGACGTGTTTGTGAAACAAATCACATGATCCATCACGTGCCCCGGGAGTGTATATACGCTTGTCACGCGACAATTGTCATGTGACAATACACGTGATCAATCACGTGACTGGAAAGTTAACCATGTCCTGTATATAATTTGTATGTTGTGTCACGTGCAGTGTCACGTGCCTCCGCTATTTCAACCGTCTCACCCTTCTCATACTCCACAGCCATGTCGAAATCCAAACAGGCGGACGAGATCTGGGAGAGCTCCGAGAAAATCGTACGTAGCCCTTAAGTCCTCCCTTCTTCTAAACTAACAGCAGAACACCGAGCTTTTCACGCTCACGTACGGGTCCATGGTGGCGCAATTGTGCCGGGACTTCAAGCGGGACTACACCGAAGTCAACCAGCAGCTAGACAAAATGGGATACAACATCGGCGTGCGGCTCATCGAGGAGTTCTTGGCCAAAACAGGTGCCCAGCGGTGTGGCAACCTCCGTGAAACCGCCGACATGATCAGCCGGATCGGGTTCAAAATGTTCCTCAACATCACGCCCACCGTGGAAAACTTTGCGCAGGACGGGAAAAGCTTTTCGCTTGTGCTCAATGAAAACCCGTTGGCGGAATTCGTAGAGTTGCCGATCACAAGCGATCCGCGCATCCAGAAGGAGTTGTGGTATTCGCAGGTGTATTGTGGAGTCCTCAGGGGTGCGCTTCAGATGGTGCAGCTTGAGACGGAGGTGTATTTTTTGAAGGATGTGCTTCGCGGCGATGAGAAGACGGAGATGCGCGTGAAGTTGAATCGGGTGTTGAAGGATGAGGTGCCTGCGGGGGAGGAGTAATCGACAACCTCCGGCGGAGGCTGAAGACTGAAGACTGAAGACTGAAGTTGGAGGCTGAAGACTGAAGACTGAAGACTGAAGTTGGAGGCTGAAGACTGAAGTTGCAGACTGAAGTTGCAGACTGAAGTCGAAAACTTGAAGCTGCAGATTTGAGGTTGAAGATATAATGTTGAAGAATGATGTCCAGGCTGGAAGCTGGAGATCAATAGCTCGAGGTCAGAGGCAGAATTCGCTGATGTCCGAGACTGGAGGCTGCAATTTAGAGGGAATTCGGATACCGAATTGGAGATTAAAAGCTGAAAGTAGGGAGTCGGAGACTATGTCAAAAGGAGACTGTGTCAAAAGCTGCGGTCGGAGACTGAAGGTTGGAGACTGAATGTCAGAGATTGGGGTTAAAGTTGGATGCCGGAGATTTGATATCGGAGCCTGGAGGTTTGAATTCCAATGTTTTTTGAGGTTGGAGACTGGAGACCGAGACTGGAAGTCAGAGCTTGGGTTGGAGGTAGAAGGTTGAAGACTGAGGTTGGATGTCAAAAGTTGGAAGTCAGAGATCAAAGGCTGGAGATTGCAGGCTGACGTCGAAGAAGTCAAGAGTCAAAGACAAGATGTCAAAAGCTGGAGGTCAGAGACTGGAAGTCGGAAACCAGAGGTCAAAGACTGAATGCTGAAGACTGGAGTTCGGGTCATTAAAATCCAAGTGCAATTGAAGCTGTTTCCAAGTTCAACTTCAATCAAACTCCGTCTCAAGTTCTGGCGAATCGGCAGGTGAGTTTCTCTAATTCTAAAGCCTTTTTCGCGTGTGGACGAACGGCCTGTGGATGGACGACTTGTGGATGAATGACTTGTGGATGAATGACTTGTGGATGAACAACTTGTGCATGAACAACTTGTGCATGAACGACATGTGGACGAACGGCTTGTGGACGGACGGCTTGTGGATGGACGGCTTGTGCAGTTACTCAAAATCGCCCTTGTCAATATGCTGCCAACGAAGCCAACCGTGGTTAATGACTCCATGGAATACCCAAATGAAGTGCTATGCACTACTGCGCAAGATTGTGTCCAAGGCCAAGATCGACCAACAGAAACACAAAGATAGGCTAGCGTGGGCTGGACTCAAAATCCACATATGGGCATGGCTTAGACTGTCGATGAAGGTTTATGGTAACTCGCATCACCGTGAACACTATCATAGTGCCGTACCATAGTGCCGTACCATAGTGCCGCACCATTGGAGTTCATGGGGGTGGCTTGTCAGAGGTTTTCCACTCTACAAAAATGAAATTGAAGATGGCTTCCGTACTATGGTGTCCGAGAAGGAAAGCACATTTGAATCCAAGACATATATCTTGTTCAAATCCTGGAATCTACAACCTGAACAGTCAACAGGTACCAATACAGAAACAAAGTGGGAGCTGAAGACAGACTAAAGACCAAGTGTTCCATCTCCTATAGGTCTTTATATACTGTACTTAGTGGTACCGGTCACTACTCTACTACTCTACTCTACTCTACTCTACTACTCTACTCTACTCTACTACTCTACTCTACTCTACTACTCTACTCTACTACTCTACTCTACTACTCTACTACTCTAAAGACATCTACCTAAATGATATGGAACAGACAAGCCGTTACCTGCTGGTAAACCTCAGGTGAGTGCTTGGACATATGCTGTTCTAGCTGTTTCTTCCTACATCAATATTCCTTCTTATATTATTTATTGGTACATAGTACCCTATTATACATCAGCCTTTTGTAATAGTACAATGCAGTGTGCTTCGAAATTATTCACACCAAAGCAGCAAAATGCTTCGTACTCCTCCACACAGTCCTTCGGCCAAATAACATACTTTTTGACCAAATTTCATGAGAATTCGGTATTCTGTAAAGTTGAATCTGGAGGAATGTCTTATATGCAGTACCTTTGGGATCTTTTCGGAGTCTTGCAATATTTATCAAGGGACAAACCAGACGGAATGGAGGTGGGGTTCCTTTTTATAGAGCAGGTTTGAATTGTTTTAAGACTGTAGGATAAAGGTATGAGTGCTCTGGACTACCTATGGATTATGGATTAAATATTGACTACGAGGTGATATGAAGATGAAGAGAGTTTACTATGACGGTCTGCGGAGAACGATAAAGCTACTTCAGCTGGCTGTAGATGAGGATATGGCTGAGAAGACTATTTTCTGGATCTGGCACTGTGTCATATGCAGGACTATGAAGAATGAAGAATCAAAAATCAAAAATCAAAAATCAAAAATCAAAAATCAAAAATCAAAAATCAAAAATCAAAAATCAAAAATCAAAAATCAAAAATCAAAAATAACCTGATATGAATACAGTGTTTTTCATAACTATTCAAACCAGCGCAATAAAACAATTCAACCATACAGTATTTTTTAAAACTATTCATACCCGCACGATAGAATGATTCAAACCACACTAGCAAAATTCAACAAACCAATAATTCAAAACGTTTCGTACCCTTCACACTTCAGTTCCGTTCGTCTTAACCCTTCATTAATATTGCAAGACTCCTAAATTTAATACATATAAGACAAGCCTCCCGATTCAACATTTCAGAATCTTGAATTGTAATGAAAGTTGGTGTGAAACATTACCCATTTGGTTTGAAAGATTGTGCGGAGGAGTACGAAACATTTTGCTGTGTTGGTTTGAATGGTTTTCAAAAACACTGTACTAGCAAATTAAACAAACCAATAATTAAAAGAGTTTTTCACTCCATTCCGTCCGTTTTGACCTGAATTGTATTGCAAGACTCCCAAATCATCCAAAAGTACTGCATATAACGCAGATTCAACATTTCTTCACATTGAATTCTAATGAAGTTGGTGTGAACTTTTGGTTTGAAAGACTTTGTAAGGAGTACGAAAGATTTTACTGTATTGGTTTGAATAGTTTCGAAAAATACTGTAAATGGACATAAAGAACTGGAAATGGCGGTAGTGGTCTAAATCTAAACTTTTCTTTTAAATTTTCCTTTTAAATTTTGTTGGTCCTGTTACTCTGGGCTACTCTTCCTGGCTGAAGTATAGGTGGTGGAGAAGGTGCAGTGCTTTGGCTTTTGAGATATCTCAACACAGCCCAGTCTAAAGTCCTGGTGTGCTATCAAGAGTACCATTGAGATAACAATGAAGACCTGGACTACCACTCTACACCATTTTCCTCAGAGCCATTTCCCTCAGGTCCATTAGTAGACAGTCCATTAGTAGACAGTATTATGCCAGCTCTGGCCGATATTTTATTATGTTGTGGATTGATTTATGCATTTTGATGGTTTGATGGTTTGATGGGTTGATGGGTTGATGGTTTGATGGTTTGAATAGTTTTCTTGCTTTTCTTGCTTTTCTTGGTCTGCTTCATGAAAATCTGTTGCAAGGAGTAGCTTCTAAAGCCTGATTTCTATATAATACATCCCAAATTCAAAATAAACAGTCGCTAAAATGACAGGCTAGTTATTTCTGGGTCAGTTTCTAGGGTTTTCTAAGACTGTTGAATTGAATCTGGGTATTTGAGTCGCACTGGAACTGCAAATTCTGTTGCGCATAGATAATGTCTCGCATAGCCTACACATTGCACAAAGTCCTATGATGGAGTATTATGATGGCCATCAAAAGTCTGTATCACGTGGTAGTACTTCTGCTGCAATGACGCCTACCATCTGTCTAGTGGAGCGCTAACACGGTTCTCCCAAAGTTATAAGCCACTTTCGCTCCTCGAAGAATCAACAAGCAAAGTATTAGTAAGGAATAAAAGTATTAATGAAAATACTACTACTCTACTCTACTATGAGTGCTCTACTGTGAGTACCCTACTGTGAGTACCCTACTATGAGTGCTCTACTGTGTGTTGTTGAGAGTTATACTATACACTCCCGTATTCTGGAACAGCTATCAAGTTAAGTTCCAACAATTCCCTTAAGTGTGGAACGGCAGTAGTCATCTTCAATATGTATATTAGGATCTGTTTCTAAACTTAGACTCCGAGATCCTTATTCTCAATTTCTATCCTCCTACCATGAGGATTCTCGTCCCTTCTTATAGACTCCGTCTGTCCCGGTCCTCTGTCTACTACTCCCATTGTCTCTGCAAGCCAATGGCCAAAGTCTAGACGAGAACTAGACGGGAGCTAGCCAAGAACTTAGACGAGAGCTCTTCCTTTGTTTCATCTGTGAACAATCACTTGAGCATTCAGTACTCTCACATGGGCTGATCCATTCATCCCATGCAGTACACTCATGTATACTAATGTCTCAAGTTCAACATGAGTAACTACTGTGAGTAACTACTGTGAGTAACTACTGTGAGTAACTACTGTGAGTAACTACTGTGAGTAACTACTGTGAGTAACTACTCTACTAGGCCTTAGTGTCTCTTGTGCACTACAAAAGCCCCTACCCCACTCTACACTTGCTTAAAGCTGTAGATCTTGTATCAGCACATTGAATAATAATACCCTGTTCAAACTGCTACTGGTGTGGGAAGATACTCCAAGCAGAGTGGAGCTGTGGCAGTAAGACTGTATACAACAGAACAGATGTCCAAAGCTGCTGGTATACTTTCCAGTGTTGCCCTCTTTTTTAATTTCAATGGTCGTTTTTCTGGAATTCCTCTTATTTAGATACTTACTTTTATTTAACTTAATTGATTGTCTTTTTCCTTCTACTCTCCAGTTTTCAAAACTCTCCAAACCATACAGTGTATTTCAAAAATATTCAAATAAAACTCGACAAAATGTTCAAACCACACTAACAAAATTAATCAAACTGAAAAGTCAAAAACTTATGTCTAAAAAATGCTAAGGATCAAGGATTTCAAATAAGCTGTTTCTGTGAACTCTTATTAATTATTCAAACTCGCACCATAAAAAGATTCAAACCACACTAGCAAATTAAACAATCCAATAATCGAAAAGTATCCTTTTTTTTTCCGGTTCAGTTCCTTTTGAATTTAAGCCTTGACTAATATTGCAAGACCTGTTGAGCTTTCGCACACACCTGTGCATGGTTTGGAATTGTTATGACGTTGGTCTCCAATAAGTCTCTCTAGTATGGCATTTCAGGGTTCATCTTTAGTCACTTATATTCTTCCTAAAACTAGATATTAGTGAACTTCTTCTCACAAGGAAAGATGCCTTTCTTGTTCTTGGAGCCTGTTTCTATCTGCTGGTTACAGTTTTTTTTGAAGATCCAATTCTGATCCTTTCTGATCCAATTCTGATCCTTTATGATCCTTTCTGATCCTTTCTGATCCTTTGATATCCAATTCTGATCCAATTCTGATCCAATCCTGACCTATTTCTGTCAATATTGTTCATGAAGGTATCTTGTGATATGTCCCATTCCATTGATTCATCTGCACCCTGTCTCCCTGAAACACGTGGGACCTTTCCGTCTCATCTCAAGCCTGTGTGTTGTTAAAGGTACTACATATAAGGCAATCCTCCAGATTCAACATTCCAGAATCTTGAATTCTCATGAAATTTGGTTGAAAAGTACGTTCGGAAAGCTTCTGGGAAGAGTACGAACCATTTTGCTGCGGTGGTTTGAATAGTTTTGAAAAGCACTGTACAGTGTTGAAATTAATCAAACCAGCCCTACAAAATGTTTCGAACCAAGAAGATAGAATAATTCAAACCAAGAAGATAAAATGATTCAAACCAGTGTGACAAAACGATTTAAACCAATAATTCAAAACATTTCGAACCCTCTCCAGCTCAGTTCCATCCGTCCTAGCCCTTCACTGGTACAGTGTTTTTAAAAACTATTCAAGCCCGCGCCATAAAACGATTCAAACCACACTAGCAAGATAACAAACCAATAACTCAAAAGGTTTCGTACTCCTTCTACTTCAGCTCCATCTATTTTGACCCTTGATTAAATTGCAAGACCTCCAAATGTACTGTATATCCGACAATCCTCCAGATTCAACATTCCAGAATTTTGAATTTTAATGAAATTTGGTTGAAAAGTACATTCGGAAAGCTTCTGTGGAGGAGTAAGAACCATTTTGCTGCGGTGCTTTGAATAGTTTCAAAAACACTGTTCTGTAAAACTCCCAAATGTAGTACATATATGGCAATCCTCTAGGTTTAAGATTCCAGAACATTGAATTCTGATGAAATTTGGTGTAAAATATTACGCCATTTGCTTGAAAGACTGTGCGAAGAGTTACGAAACTTTTTGAATGATTGGTGTACTTCGCTTTGCTAGTGTGGTTTGAATTGTTTTGTCACGCTGCTTTGAATAGTTTTGAAAAGTACTGTACAGTGTTTTTCGAAATTATTCAAACCAATGTGGGAATATGTTTCCTTCTCATAGTCTTTCAAACCAAATGCTCACACTAACTTTCATTAGAATTCACTATTTGAAATGTTAAATGTGGAGGATGCCTTATATGCAGTACCTTTGGGGTCATTTGGGAGTCTTTCCATATTCATCAAGGGTCGAAACGGACGGAAAGGAGTGAAAGGGGTACGAACTCTTTAAATTATTGGTTTCTTTGATTTGCGTGTGGTTTGGATCTTTTTATGGGGCGGGTTTGAATCGTTTTGAAAAACATTGTACTCTCAAAATGAAGCCAATAATTAAAAGATCATCAGCTCCATTTTACCCCCTGGTGCAGGATCCAAAAGTACTGAATCAACATTTCAGAATACAAATCCTAAGGAATTCGCCCAGTACCCCGCTGGACGAGACCGGAACTCATGGTGGTCACGTGACCATAACGATAACGTCGCCTTAAAAGGCCACCGCCGGGCCTTTACAGCTGAAAAACCACCAAAATGGTGTCCGGAATTCCAGAAACCCCAAGGCCCCTTTTCGAAACAATTCGAGAAAATAGAGGGTGTTTGCGTTGGGCCTTTTTCTGCTGAGATAGCCTGGACCGGGGTTGCATCCAGTCAATGTTGCGTCCGTTCTAACCCCTGATTGAAACTGAAACCTCCAAAAGTCTCTAAATAGATGTCCTGCATATGACGCTCTCAACCAGTTCTAACGCTTCAGAATATCAATGGAACCCTAGAAAAGGTACCCTCGAAACATCTCCATATGTAGGGCACTGCATATAGCAGGTCTAACAAGCACGCTATAGGAGTTTACATGATGGATATGTACAGTCAAAACCACTTTTGAACCTCTACCATTGACTGTAAATCCACTATAAAAACCCCTTTTCCAGTTCGATTTCTGACTCTATTGTTCCATTGCACTAAGATCGTGGACCTGCATATAATCAAAATTTGCCTTATCTGATTGTCGTCCTGCATCTACTTCCGTCTATCTTCGCTCACACATTCTGCCTGCACATCCATCATAAATCACTCTCGAACACCCCTCCACTCAGTTAAAGGTGGTCCTGCATATACACCCTTCAACTTTCCGTTTCAGTCACTCCCACCGTTTCCGTACCACCCACTCTACGTAGCCCTAGTCCTGCATCTCCCCTCCTCGAGTCCCTTCTTCCGACATATAGCGTATTATTCCTGGCCTAGCGAGCCGCGCACGTGACTGGGTGCGGAAGTCCCCAGTTTCCAGCAA
This sequence comes from Metschnikowia cubensis, assembly GCA_002374405.1. Lineage (NCBI taxonomy): Eukaryota > Fungi > Ascomycota > Pichiomycetes > Serinales > Metschnikowiaceae > Metschnikowia > Metschnikowia cubensis. The sequence goes on along the minus strand of NKZA01000046.1, from coordinate 66,176 downwards.
CACTACACCCACAAATATCGGCCCACAATGGTTACAGACGATAAAGAGACCCAAGAAGGGGCTCCGAATAGGAAAAAGACCCACACCATATACCTGGCTGTATGCAGGACCCTACTTTCCTGCGTGCTCTACGTCACCTACAACCTCGTGCTTTGTCTCGTGAATGCTGTGCTCCATACCTTTTTCAGGGAGGTCCGGATGAGGGGAACGTTCAACATCCCCAAAAAAGGCCCCGTGATTTTTGTGTGTGGACCCCACCACAATCAATTTGTGGACCCCATCATTTTGATGAGTACGGCCCAGAAATCGTCCGGTCGCCATATCTCCTTGCTTACGGCTGCCAAATCGTTTCGGACGTGGTATGTGGGGATCCCAGCGCGTCTATGCAGTGCCATTCCTGTGGAACGGGCCCAAGATCTCGTGAAAAAACACCCTGGCACCATCTGGGTGCAGGATTTCGGGCCTGAAAACGATAATCTTGTGGTTTTAGGCAAAGGAACCACGTTCCTGCACGATGCCTGTGTCAAGGGCCTTGTGGGGCTTACGGATTACCTTGGAAATGCCAAAATCAAGTCAATTGAGTCGGACACGAAGCTCATTTTGCAAGCTCCTTTCAAAGTGAACTTTAAACTGCCCTCTCTGAAGGATGAACAAGTGATTGAGCGTTTGAAAAACGGTTCCGAGTACGTTTTGGCCGATCATATTGATTCGTCCAAGACTTTCGAGCTGGTGTTTGCTCATTTGAACAAAGGAAGAGCTTTGGGCATTTTTCCAGAGGGCGGACTGCATGATAGACCCACTCTCCTTCCTTTGAAGCCCGGAGTGGCCATTATGGCGCTTGGGGCCGTGTCGGAATCGGAAGATCCGAACCAAACGGTAAGTATTGTTCCCGTGGGTTTGAACTATTTCCACCCCAACCGGTTCCGGTCACGTGTGGTGATTGAATATGGAAAACCCATAGAGGTGACCAAAAAAGACGCTGAAAAATACGAAAATGATAGCCATCGCACGGTGAATGAGCTTCTTCAACTAGTTACGCTCCGCTTGAAAGAAGTCACTCAGGGCTGTGAGGATTACGATACGCTCATTGCAATCCAGGCAGCAAGAAGGTTATATTTAGGTAACGCCCGTGACCAGATCCCCCTCCCCATGGTGGTGGAAACAAACAGACGTCTTATTCGTGGCTACCAGAAGTATTCTGACCGGCCAGATGTGCGTCGACTCAAAGATGCTGTCGGAGAATACAACAAACGGCTCATGCAATTGGGCTTGCACGACCACCAAGTGGAGTCCATCACCAAAACAGACCGAGCAGCTGTTTTCGTCACGTTTTTCCTGCGTCTCTTCAAAGTGTTTCTCTTCATTGGTTTAGCCACTCCGGGGATATTCATGTTTTCGCCCATTTTCATAGTTGCCAAGCGGATTTCGCTGCAAAAAGCAAAGCAGGCATTGGCAGCGTCTGTGGTTAAAATCAAGGCCAAGGATGTGATCAGCACGTGGAAAATTCTTGTTGCGTTGGGCTTAGCTCCCATCATATACTCATTTTGGGCACTCATTGGCACGTACTTCTTGGTGCGGGCAGATTTGGTGGGCCCGGTGCCTAAAGTCTTTATTTTTGTGGGATTTTACTTGTGGAGTGTGCTTACCACTTATGCTTCTTTACGGGTGGGCGAAATCGGCGTGGATTACTATAAATCGTTGCCTCCTTTGTTCTACTCCCTTCTCCTGGACCAAAAGAACGAACTTCAAATCCTACAGCTTAAAGAAAGACGTCGGGAGTTGGCAGAACAGGTGAGGGAGTTTTGCCAGAGGTACGGGCCTTCGATGTACGACGACTTCTCATTGATTTTGAAGAAGTACGGAAAAAAGACCAAATCGCGGGAACTTGAAGGTGGAGAATCTGCTCAAGGCATTTTCCGTCTTCCCAATTTGGGCGACATCGCCATTTTCTCGAATCATGATGTGGAAAGTGAAGAAACTGAAGAAACGGTAAGTGAAGAAAGTGAAGGTGAAGAAAGACAAATTGCGGAAAGTGAGGAAGGTGAAAGTGACGATCTCAAAGAGGAAGGTGTTCAATTGAGACAACGCAGAAAAAGGTCTGGATGATATATTGAAAAAAGTCACAAGATGCTGAGTCAAGAAAAATATTTATATTGTCATTTTCATGGTGTTTGTGGTGCTCTCGTTATCGGCATTCTCGATGATGGCCCAATGATCTTTGATAACTGCAAGAAGCAATCCATGTGGTGCACCTATGAGCAGGTTGTGGGAGGGTCTGCAACTTTCATGAAATTTGTCATCATGTACAACACACTCATTGCGCTTTTGCTGTACATGACCATGGTGATCATCAAGGACATGCAGCTTTTGTTTTTGCAGTACGGCATTGACATGTACGATACAAAAACAAAATACGCCGCCGCACGCCAAAGCTGTCACCATTCTCGAGGAATTGGACCAGTTGTCCTACATTTTCATCGACAAAGCCGGCATTTTGACCGATACCCCGTCTGTGGAACAAACTGGCTTCATGATGTGGATGATTTTTCTTCAAAACACAAGAGTAAGAGCTCTAGAAAATGGTGGAGGAGTAGTCTAAGGATAATGGACTCTGGGACCAAAATTACCACTCCGTTCAATGCACGTGACAGCATGTGAACTTTTTGTCATTGTGAATGAATGATGGTTTTGTGATGAATGATTATTAGGAATATACACCGGATAGTTCCGGTGTCAGGCCTATTACACGCTCAAGAACATTGAGCCCAAAACTTTTACCTCTGGTTAAACTACTGAAAAGGGACAAGACTGCCACTTGGTATGGCCACATGAAATGATTTGATACTGATACTAATACTGCTATGGGCTAATTCAGAAAATTATCTCAGTACAGATGATGATGATGATGATGATGATGATAAGGTGATTCTTGGAGCAAAAAGCGATTTATGACCGAATTCACCACGTCTTGAAGATGACTACAGAATCGAAGGATTGAGTGGATGATTATGAATGGTGTGAGCTTCTTATGACCAAGTCGTGTGAAATCAATCATACGATTATTATGACCAATGCGACGATCAATGAGATGGTTGATATGAAATGATTGATGATATCGGTGGATGATTGAACGATATTGTACTGCAGGTATCGTTTTGCGTGCATACAGGGACAGCACCTCCCACTTGTTCTACACTTTTGAGCATTTGCCGCAAATACAGTGCTTTCAAACTATTCAAACCAGCACAACAAAGATGTTGTACTCGTTCGCGGTGTTTCAAGCCAAATGACGTTACTCCATTAGATTCCAATACTAGGAAATCTTAAGTCTATAAATTTGTCAGATGTACTCTATTTGCGGGTGTGCAGTACCAATCAGGGTCGAAACTGACGAAACTGAGCTGGAAGGCGTACAGCACTTGGCTTGTTGAATTTTGCCAGGCCGGTTTGAATCGCAACGCTGTACAGAGTGGCATAGGCTAATTATTTAAGCAGGGTTCACAGAAGTACCATGAACTGAACTATTGATACAGTATTATTTAGATACTGAGAACAGGATGGCAGTATAGGTATGGGGAAAGAATACAGCCGTAGAGGCTATACAGGAGGCTACTGAATGGGTCTAATTAATGTATAGTGTAGTAAGAGAAAGGTACACGGTATACAGCAGTATTTGTTATGCTCTTTATACTAATTATATTGGTTATACAGCAGTATTTGTTATGCTTTTTATACTAATTATATTGGTTATACAGCAGTATTTGTTATGCTCTTTATACTAATTATATTGGTTATACATAAATAAATACTTTATAAAAAATGATATCGTGTTAACCTAAACTTGTATTTTGATGGGTCCATAAAAGGGCAACCGGAGTGGCTTAACTTTGAGAGAAGCCTGGCATCCGAAATACTCTCCACTAGAACAATGGTAAGAGTAGATCCACAATATTCGGAACAATTCATCGATACGATATGCCACCATGGTCGAATTCCGTGATGCGGTAATTACTATGGCCATTTTGGGCTCGGACATCGCAGGCTTGGTCCGTCTTTTATGTACTGTCCTGCCTGTAATGGATAACAAGTGCAGTATAGAGATATGCAGATTACTTAACATCCCATTACACGTGCCCCCGGTGCATTCGGTGGTCCTTTCAATGACTATGCAGTACAGTCAGAGAGGCGTACTTGGTTCATAGTCTCATCCAGATGTGTGAATATCTGACGAGCTACACGAGAGCTGTTTCCGGTTGGTGTGGGAGTAGAAGCAATTCTGATGTCTTCCCGGATAAGATTCTGATTAATTAGCCAACACTAGGGTTGGAGCAGGAGTTCCACCTTATATAGGTCAGCACCTCTGCTAAAGCGCCAGTCTTCCACTGAAGCCAAACCCTCATCAAGAATCATCAAGGTAAGGCACAGCACACGCTACTTCCTGAGGAGAGCGCACCTTCCACTGATGGAGCGAACAGTCATTGCTCATTCTCAACACCAAGGACACCGGCTTCAGGCTCTCGGTCATTTTTCTCTCCAAGTCAATGGACAGCATTAAACGAGTGCTGCACAGGGAGGCTTTCGTCCAGCGTGGTCTCCACAACAATGGGCATTATTGGTTCGTCTGTATGCAGTCTCAGGAACATAAAACAAATAATTTACATACAGGTGTAGTATTCCTCTCGAGTTCAACAGTATAGACTAAAATGTCATTTACCGTGGCCTATAGAAACTACGGCCTGCATGCTTGATAGACTATTACCTAGGTATTGCAAGAGTTTGTGTAATAGAGTAGTTGTTAGATCAACCAAGTGCCCTACCAATTGAGACACTTGTCCTAACAATGTCCACTTCAAGACGATGAGGCTCAGCAACGCATGTTCATTTTTTCTTGTTTTTTCGTGCAGTCACATCCTGTCCTCAAAGTATGCAAGTACTGAAAGAACATAGTAACCAGCGCACCAGTAACCAGCGCACCTGAAGTAACCAGAAACTAACAGTAGTGGACTGAACTAGTCAATGAACTAGTCAATGAAAAAGTAGAATGAACTAGTCAAGAAAATAGTCAATAAAATAGTCAATAAAATAGTCAATAAAATAGTCAATAAAATAGTCAATAAAATAGTTAATAAACTACTCAATAAACTACTCAATAAACTACTCAATAAACTACTCAATAATCTACTCAATAAACTACTCAATAAACTACTCAATAAACTACTCAATAAACTACTCAATAAACTACTCAATAAACTACTGGATATGTCAGACTTGGAATTGATTCAAAGCAGGAGTCTATTGGAGTCTAGAACATGAACATCTCCACAGTGTTTTTTGAAACTATTCAAACCAAAGCGACAAAATGTTTCGTACTCCTTCGCAAATCTTTCAACCCAAATAGTAATGTTTCACACCAGCTTTAAAAATTCAATGTGATGAAATGTTGAATCTGGAGGATTGTCTAATAGTTAATAAATTTAGGAGTCTTGAAATATTAGTCAAGGCTCAAAACCGAAAGGAACTGGAGTGAAAGGCGTACGATACTTTTTGAATGATTGGTTTCTTTAATATTGCTAGTGTGGTGAAACAGCATTTGCGAATGCAAGTCCTCCTATGAGAATGAGTTTCTTATGATGCAATAAGTCAACTTAGTCATGGAAAAACTCTACACTTGCCATCTCTCCAGATATATAATGGGAGCAGAGCTTAGTTTGGAGATTAATCTTAGATACATAGTCTAATATACAGTGTTTTTTAAAACTATTTAAACCAACTCGGCAAAATGTTTCGTACTCCTCTGCATAATCTTTCAAACCAAATGTTCACACCAACTTTCATTAGAATTCAAGATTCTGAAGTGTTAGATCCAGAATGTCTTCTTATAATAAATTCAGGAGTCTTGCAATATTCATCAAGGGTTACGACGGACGGAACTGAAGTGTGAAGGGTAGGAAACTCTTTATTATTGGTTTGTATACAGTTTTTTTTGAAAACCATTCAAACCAGTGCAGCAAAATGTTTCGTACTCCTCCGCACGGTCTTTCAAACCAAATGTTCACACCAATTTTCATTAGGATTCAAGATTCTGAAATCTTAATTCTAGAGGATTGCCATAGATGACTACATTTGGGAGTCTTACAGTACCAGTAAAGGGCTATGACTGACGGAACAGAAGTGTGAAGGGTAGGAAACTCTCTAAATTATTGGTTTGTATAATTTGCCAGTGTGGTTTGAATTTTTTTATCGTGTGGTTTGAATCTTTTTATTGTGCGGGTTTGAACAGTTTCGAAAAACACTGTAATTTGCTAGTGTGGTTTGAATCTTTTATCGGCGGGTTTGAATAGTTTTGAAAAACACTGTAGACTCCAGGAGGCGATAAATACAGTGTTTTTCGAAACTATTCAAACCAACGCGGCAAAATGTTCCGTACTCCCCAAGTGGTAATGGTTCACACCAACTTTCATTAGAAATCACTATTCTGAAATGTCAAATCTGGATGATTGCCTCATATGTAGTACATTTGAGGTCGTTTGGGAGTCTTGCAATATCAATCAAGGGTCAAACCGGACGGAATGGAGTGGAAGGGGTACGAAACTTTTTGATTGATTGGTATAATTTTTTTGCTAGTGTGGTTTGAATAGTTTTATCTCGCTCATTTGAATAGTTTTGAAAAGCACTGTAAATGTGTCGTTTCACGTACAGACTAAATTGTCTTATATTGTAGAGTATCGAATACACCGTAAATTGAACTATTGACCGACTATTATTTAGTTTGTTATGTTCCTTGATTTGTGCCTAAATGTATTTTCGTTGATCATTCCTCAAGAAGAGAAATCGGACCGGCTTAACGTTGACAGAAAACGTGGCATCCGAAAAAGTCTCCTGTAGAACAATGGCAAGGATTTATCGGGAATCTTTGGAAAGTGCCATCGATGTACGAAATGTCCCGATGTGTTGGGGTTCGGACATCGTCGTAATGTCTTTTATGTACTGTCCTATTGTAGTGGATCTAACAAGTGCAGTAGGTATAGAGAAAATCCGGTATAAAGTACAGAGAGAGCAGTACAGAATCCTACAGCGTCCAGTTTACTACACCTATGGACCGTGCTTTACTACGTCTATAAACTGTGCTTTACTACGCCTATGAACTGTGCAGAAGTGCTGGTAGCCGAGAATAATACTGTACACTGCAAACCTAGTATACATATAGAAGCTTTGTCTGAAGTATAAAAATAAACCATGGATAAATGAACATAGGGTAGTGTATATAGCTACATAATAGGCATTGGAATATACTCAAAGCACTATCCACGAAATGTAAACAACTTACAAGGCTTAGAAAAGGGGCACTGCAGCGCAGCACAGTAATAAGGCTCCAAGCAATAAGGAGTGGGTGGGAAAGAGAATGGAAGGAGTAGTGGCTTGGGTCGACTACGTGACTGGGTCAATGTCGCGGTGAGTATGGCCGGCTGTGCATGCAGTCGGGGCAGGGCTCGTAATCTGGAGAGACAATAGCGAAGCAGGCCAATAATTTTGGAGCCGCCGGCGATGACTTGGAATAAGGTTGACCATAAAAAAAAGCGGGAATTTTTGATGCGGGCTGGCTCTACAAATCGAGGAGGTGGCTGAAAGCAGGTTTGCCCGTTTGTCCATTTGTCTATTTCCACTTTGGGTAGTTACCAGATGCGGCTAACACTCTGGCCGTCGAATCCGGGCTTTCCGGGCACGGCTATGTGCAGTTCCAAGAGATACTTCACCCCCCACACAAAATCCCCATTTTCAGCATGTCTAAAGTTGGGTAGTGGAAAATAGAGTTTTTGGGCGGCGCTGAAAAAATCACGCTGAGAAGTATCTTTTTGGCGTGAACCCCTTTGGGACGTTTTGTTTGGGTAATGCCTTTTTAGCGAGACCCTTGTTTTCATAACCCATTGTTTATCGAGCTTGCGATCTAGACGGCTGCATACGGGCGCCTTGGAACAGGCGAGATGGAAAAATACCTATTTTTGGCTATAGCCCTAAGTGGTGGGTTGAGTAGGTAAACGAGGGAACCGAGGGAAACGAAACCAAGACGAAACAAATATGAAACAAGCTGGACACATGTTCGAAACAACTACGAAACATTGACCATTGAACATTGCAAATGAAACAATGTTGAACCACTTTGAACCTCACTCTTCAATATTTTCCACAGCAACATATTTTTTTCCAGCCTTGGCCGCGCCGCATGGATAGGTCCAGACTGGGGTGGAAACTGGCCGTAGACGAGCGTGGGTTGTGTGCACTCCTGCAGTGCCGTCTGACACGATTTCTTCCCCCTGGGCGGCTCTACTTCATGCATGTGCGCGCTTCATGCATATCCTGATACATGGCTGGAACATCGGCCTACTTTATAAAGAACCGCCCTACCGCCCCATCTTTAAACCTACTTCTACTTTGTTACCCCACTCCCCAACTCCCCTAGTTTGCAAAATCGTTAGCTTTACCGATTTCCATCCTTGCCTACTTCCTCCCCCAACTTTCTTTAAACTTTCCATCTTCGTTCCCCTCCCCGTTTACGAATACCTACACTCTTTTATCATGAACTTCCTTGTTTTGGCTGCCATTTTCTTACAGGCTGCAGTCGGCAGTCCCGTTCCCGCCAACTTGGCCTTGAAGGCCGCCGTGGTTCCCTCCTTGAGTAATTTGCCTGAGCGTGAATTCGTTGAGTCCAGTCGGAGGGCTGTGGGCTCTATCAACTTTAATAGTAAGTCGGGCTAGATCCGCCCAGCAGGTCTGGAGCTGCCCACTGAAATTACTCAAATGTGCTCAATAGCGCCATTGGTGCTATGAGAATATAATGAGTGCCGATGAATCCCATCGATTGATTTGCTAGATATTGCTTGATGTCATCTGGTTAAATGACCACCATCAGAAAGAAGGACTAATAATACAAGTGCGTGATGCCGAAATGAGTGATGATACTTCATTGATGTTTATTAAGTACTTGACTCGTTTACTTATTGATACCGTGTTTATTAAGTACTTGACTCGTTTACTTATTGATACCGTGTTTATTAAGTACTTGACTCATTTACTTTGAATATTGTTTTGGTGTTTATTTAAACTTGACCCATCTACTTTGAATATTGTTTTGGTGTTTATTTAAACTTGACCCATCTACTTTGAATAATGTTTCGGTGTTTATTTAAACTTGACCCATCTACTTTGAATATTGTTTCGGTGTTTATTTAAACTTGACCCATCTACTTTGAATATTGTTTCGGTGTTTACTTAAACTTGACTCATTCACTTTGAGTCCTTGTTGATTGATTTAAGGTATAGTGCTGAACATCATTGATTGATTGAATTAGCACTTATATCAGTACTGAAATGAAAAAGTCCTGATATGACCACGAAAAGAAAATAGAAATGAATAGAAATAGAATAAAGGAAAAATTGAAGGGAAGTATAGACAGAAAAGATGGAAGGAGATTGAAAAATATTGAAAGGTTTTGGTGTTGTTTAATCTGTTGGAGAACTGGAATGAATTGGCGTATATCTATAGAACTGTTGCTACGCGGGCTGAGGCTATTGACATGATAGCAAGGAGGTAAGGATGTGGCCCATGGCTGTGAAACAAACAATTGCAGCAGTCACGTGCCGCTCGGCCTAAAACACTGTTTTTGTTTTGAGAGCGCGTTTACTAAATATGCCTTGCTTGGTGTTTTTACTTGGCGTGTTTGTTGCCGGAAATAGCCATGTGTATGGGCGGTGTCGGATGTGCGACGCGGAGCGGCCGGGGTCGCGTGGGGTGCCTGCATATACTGCATTCTAGAATGAGTAATGATTATATGCACACCCAACATAGAGATCACGTGACTGCCCAAAAAATCCCGCCGTCTCCAATTTAGATCACAAAGACAGCAGCAAGCGCTTAGTCTGCTGTCAGCGCAAGTGGCGAAAGCGACTGCTACTCAAAATGCAGCCGGTGAAGGGTGTGCAACTGGAATTTTTTGCAGTTTGCAATTTTGTGGTGTACGGGTGTGGTATAATCTCCATAGCGTTCCCAAGAATGTAGCACCAAAAAGAAATACCAGAAAGTGATGTTGAGAAGACAAACTATTCTTCCAGGTTTACTTAGGAATACGCAGTTAACCATACCACGTGCAAAACGACCACCAGGCCAACGTCAACAGCGTCAAGAAATAGCAACGAATTTAGCCAGGGTGATTTTTAGATCCAGTAATTCAGCAAATCCGGTGGCAAAGTACCATTTGAAAAATCTGAAAGTGTGAAGATCTGAAGATCTGAAAGTGTGAAGATCTGAAAATACGAAAATATGAAAATATGAAAATACGAAAATATGAAAATATGAAAATATGAAAATACGAAAATATGAAAATATGAAAATACGAAAATACGAAGACCCGGAAAATCTGGTTCGGATTCAACTTCGAATTCGGACATCAGAAATTCCGGAAAATCCTCTACTGCATCCGTCAATAATTACCCATTGAAGAGCACTTACATCCTATAATGTAATACATGCCGAAAAATAATCCACCTTCGCTCAATTATTTTTACGGTATTGGTGTATTATCGATGTACCTAATTATTGCAGTATTTCTGTATTTCTGTATTTCTGTATTTCTGTATTTCTGTATTTCTGTATTTCTGTATTTCTGTATTTCTGTATTTCTGTATTTCTGTATTTCTGTATTTCTGTATTTCTGTATTTCTGTATTTCTGTATTTCTGTATTTCTGTATTTCTGTATTTCTGTATTTCTGTATTTCTGTATTTCTGTATTTCTGTATTTCTGTATTTCTGTATTTCTGTATTTCTGTATTTCTGTATTTCTGTATTTCTGTATTTCTGTATTTCTGTATTTCTGTATTTCTGTATTTCTGTATTTCTGTATTTCTGTATTTCTGTATTTCTGTATTTCTGTATTTCTGTATTTCTGTATTTCTGTATTTCTGTATTTCTGTATTTCTGTATTTCTGTATTTCTGTATTTCTGTATTTCTGTATTTCTGTATTTCTGTATTTCTGTATTTCTGTATTTCTGTATTTCTGTATTTCTGTATTTCTGTATTTCTGTATTTCTGTATTTCTGTATTTCTGTATTTCTGTATTTCTGTATTTCTGTATTTCTGTATTTCTGTATTTCTGTATTTCTGTATTTCTGTATTTCTGTATTTCTGTATTTCTGTATTTCTGTATTTCTGTATTTCTGTATTTCTGTATTTCTGTATTTCTGTATTTCTGTATTTCTGTATTTCTGTATTTCTGTATTTCTGTATTTCTGTATTTCTGTATTTCTGTATTTCTGTATTTCTGTATTTCTGTATTTCTGTATTTCTGTATTTCTGTATTTCTGTATTTCTGTATTTCTGTATTTCTGTATTTCTATATTTCTATATTTCTGTATTTCAATATTTCTGTATTTCAATATTTCTGTATTTCAATATTTCTGTATTTCAATATTTCTGTATTTCAATATTTCTGTATTGCATTTCTGTGCTGTATTTCTGTATTGCATTTCTGTGCTGTATTTCTGTATTTCAATATTTCTGTGCTGTATTTCTATTACCTGTATACTACTGACGATTATTGCTTACCTAATAAGATTGACTCGCCAGTGACCATTATTAGGGCCATAATATCACGAGCCAATTGTTGCCCAACTACTGGGGTATTATTGTTGACTGGGTGTTGGTGTTTGGTGGTGGTGGTGGTGATGGTGGTTGGTGATTAGCTAAATAAAATCTCGCCTATTACTACCATATGCTTACTATATTATTACACAGCGCATTAGCATTGGCTCGTATATAACCAAGTGCATCATTACTAAAACACGCAACCACCCAAGGCTCAGACTGGCCAGTCCTAACCAGACCCCAGCTTCCCAGCTGAGCCTACGCCTACCCAACGTAACCACCTCGCCTTTTTTTATCCTGTAGCAAACACTGGAGCACGGTGGACGGAAGAACCGGGCTGTGGGCCACGTGACCGCCCCACGGCAGATCGGCTGGCGGCGCGGAAAGCCTACAATGACATAATGGCGCAATGTGCAGGCGCGCACTTTGCCACACCTCCGCCGGGCCTATCTTGAGTTCCACCCTGTTACAAATCCACCCCCAACCGTTTTTTTAATTTCCAAATCTTTCCATCGCTACTTTCCCTTGGCCACGAACTATTCACTTTCTGCCCACTACCACATCTTCCCACTCCCACATTTACCGCGATCTCCGCCTACCAATCACTGATCCTATCAGATCCACCCGATACCACAGATACCAGGTGCAGTTAATTACCGACCAGGCACCAGCTCTCCACCCAACAAAGTGCCCAGATCCATCCCACATCACCATCGATAAACTATAATCAGACTCCCTCGTAGTACTGGATTATTGTTTAAGTTAAAGTTGATCAGCTACTCCAGTCTAAGCGATCAGTTGCTCCAGTCTAAGCGATCAGTTGCTCCAGCGATCAGCTACTCCAGTCTAAGTGATCAGTTGCTCCAGCGACCAGCTACTCCAGTCTAAGTGATTCAACTTACATCTCCCTCTGTTGATCAGCTCAGATCACTTTCCAAGCCTGTTATCGCTACTTATCCCGGCTATTATATCAAGACACACCCCAGAGTCCAACTACTGTTGCTGCCAGGGTCCAACTACCGTTAAATTGCCAGGGCCTTACTACCGTAAAATTGCCAGGGTCCGATACCATTGAATACCAGACATAGGTCAGTTCCAAACTTGGTGACTATAAAATACAGACTGTTACAGACACTCCAGGTCAGGCCGATACTCTATCACTCCCACATCCAAGGACTATCAACTGTTACATTAGTGAGCAGTGTTTTCTAAAAATTAACTTCTTCCAGTGACCAATAGTGAAGTTTCCAGTTTTCCAGCACCATGAAAGTCAACTTCCGAGTGTCCACCGAATCGTCGTTCTCCGTAACCGTTCCAGATAATTCCACGGTCCAGGACTTGCGCAACGCCGCCAAAGTCGGGTGCCCCGAAAACACCAAGCTCCCCAGCGAGTTCAAACTCATCCACAACGGAGTCAAGCTCACGCCAAACTACAAGACTCTCGATGCGTTTTTCACGGACGCAGCTCTGCCCGACTTCACGGTGATCCTCATGAGCGAGGCCTCCGATACGCCCACAACGTTGTCTCCACAACAATCGCCCAAACTCCAGGCGTCGTCGCTCCCCAAGAAAAAGGCCAAGAAGAACCGGTGCTCGTTTTCCTCGTGCACCTCTGCTCCTCTCAGAATGGTGGGCGACTGCGGGCAGTGCCACGGCAAGTTCTGTGCCAAGCACCGCTTGTTGGAAGACCACTTGTGCACGGGGTTGCAGTTCTGCAAGGACAGTGCACATGAGCGTAATGCCATGAAGCTTCAAAGCGAGAGCACCATAGCCTCGCGTGTATAGAAGATAATCTGATCACCCGGCTTCCTAGAGCTTTATATACTATTCTAGTCACTATCACTATCTACGACTCTGCTTACTAGACAAGCAACAGCTAGGCTTTCAAGAATGGTTTTATAGCTCCATTCGATACCGGGATGATAGGCTTCCAAATTCGGTATTTAACTACGATTGCTTGGTGTCTTAACTAAGTGAGGGAGCAAAGAGTAAGTAAGAACAGACCAACACCATCTGCTAGTCCCAATAGGGGCAGGAAATAATATAGTGTTTACTTCAGGCGAGGAGACTTGTCAGTGTCCATTAAAGTACAACAATAAGAGATCGTTTGTGGGTCTGGTTCTTGGAGGCATCTTGGTAAACGCACTTGATTTTTGATTGGGGCATTCAGCTCTACATCGAGGGAATCTGCTGTTTTCTGTAATGGCGACCCCCAAACATTATCCATGGTTTTCGGTAATACACGTGCATTTGAAATAAAGAAAAGGAGACCGCAGGAGGCAAAATGGGAAACCAAATGAGTAGGTATGGGAACCAGAACTAAGTATGAATTCAGGATAACAAGTGATCAAATCAATCATTAACTGTCAATCAAGAAAACCATACAAGAATTGGGATCACGTGCCCGCTTAGTCGGGGACCGATGCTAGGTCCTTTTTTCACCAATTCTAGGTCCTTTTTTACCAATTCCACGTCCATTTTTCACCGATGCTAGGTCCTTTTTTCACCAATTCCACGTCCGTTTTTCACCAATGCCACTTCCTTTTTTCACCAATTCCACGTCCTTTTTTAACCAATTCCACGTCCTTTTTTACCAATTTCACTTCCTTTTTTACCAATTCCACGTCCGTTTTTCACCAATTCCACGTTCTTTTTCAAATAAACCAAGGCAAGTTCCAGAATCTCCGTGTCTGCAACAATCTAGCACCATCATTAAAACTATAAGAATGAAACTAAAGGCACATCACTCAAAGGTGCAGTATCAGTTTCTCCATAGTGGCTCTATACAGTGTTTTTCAAAACTAATCGAACCCGCGCGATACAGTTCTTCAAAACGATTCAAACCCGCACCATAAAATGATTCAAACCACACTAGGAAAATTAAACAGACCAATAATTCGAAAAGTTACTGTTTTGACTACTTAATTGAGACTCCACATAAACAGCTTATTTCAACTCCTTGATCCTTAGCATTTTTTAGTCATAAGTACAAAACTTTTTGGATTATTGGTCTGTTTAATTTTTCTAGAGTGGTTTGAACATTTTGCTACGCTCATTTGAATAGTTATGAAAAACACTGTACAGTGTTTTTCGTTTTTCGAAACTATTCAAACCCGCACGATAAAAAGATTCAAACCATACAGGCAAATTATACAAACCAATAATTTAAAGAGTTTCCTACCCGTCACTCTTCAGTTCCTTTCGTCTTAACCCTTGATGAATATTGCAAGACTCCTGAATTTATTATAAGAAGACATTCTGGATCTAACACTTCAGAATCTTGAATTCTAAAGAAAGTTGGTGTGGACATTTGGTTTGAAAGATTGTGCGAAGGAGTACGAAACATTTTGCTGTGTTGGTTTGAATAGTTTTGAAAAGCACTTAAAACGATTCAAATCACACTAGAAAAATGAAGCATACCAATCGTTCAAAAATATGGTACCCCTTGGACTTTAGATCCGTCCATCTGGACCCTTAATTGGTGCAAGACTCCCAATTGTGTCTCAATAGTGTCTCAATAGTGTCCCAATAGTGTCTCAATAGTGTCTCAATTGGGTCTCAATGGTCTCCCGATTGGCTCCCAAATGTCTCGCTAAGAAATGTACTGCATATGAGGCTCCCAACCAGATCTAACATCAGAATATGAATTCTAATGGAGTCAATCATAAATCTATTTGGTTTGCAAGGCGAAGGAGTACGAAACATTCGAGCTTAACTTTGAAAATATAATATTGTAGTCACCATGAGTTGCTGTTGCCACATTAGCAGTGGCCGGAGTGTGTATTGTTCCAGAAGTGGTTATTTGGTAGCTGGTTTACGCAACATCGAAACACCGGCTTTGCAAGGTGGTTCTTAGATTACTACTTACTACTTACTACTTACTACTTACTACTTACTACTTACTACTTACTACTTACTACTTACTACTTACTACTTACTACTTACTATGACCCCCTAATGATCTTTACATCCCTCCAGCTCTGTTAGCGTCTACTTCCCATTTTCTCCTATACAGTCTCCTATACAGTTTAGTCTGCTTGGGCCAAGTTCTCGAGAATCTTCTCGTAGCGGCCGTTGGTGGCATTGTTGGCACGCACCAAGAGCTTCTCGGCCTCCTGGTAGGTTTTCTCCTGGATTTCACTGTCGAGATCGTAGGTGTTTCCCAAAGAAATCATGGCCTCGGCCACAGCAGCCCACGAGTCGGGGTCCTCTTCGTCCTGTGCTACTTTGAGGTACTCTAATGCGGTCTGGAGCAACTTCTGAGTGGCTGTGCGGGCCTCCTCCAAGGTCATGCCGTTCAACGACTTCTTGTCTTTCTCAAAGTACGCCAACGTGGTGAAGATGTTGGACGGCGCCTCGGCCTCCATAAGGTACAGCTGGCCAAGCCGCTTGCTGAGCTCCCGACGAAGGACAAGGTCGGGGTCACGTGACTCGCTGCTTCCCCCACTTCCATTTGCGGCCCCCGATCTCTCGATCTTTCGGTTCAAGTTCTCCAAGAACCGCACCGTGTGGTCCCGCCACCATACGTTGTACTTGTCGGTCTGCACAATGGCGTAGAGCGGATGCGAGGAATTGAGCACCACCTCCCCTTCTTCTTCTTCGTCTTCTTCGTCTTCATCTTCTCCTTCTCCTTCACCATCGTCCTGTCCTGTATGCAGCTTCTCCCGGCCAAAGTTATCCACCATATCCAACAAGTCGTCGAGAGCCTGCAAAAAATCGGAGTTTTCAAGGCTGAAGTATCCGTACGCCTCCTGAAGCTCTGCCGTTTTTTCAGCCTCCTCCCACACCGAAAGACACTCGTCTAGCAGCAGCGCCGGGTCCTTGGTGTGCAGGTTTTTGCGACTGTCTAAAGTCATGGCACTTACCTCCATGAGTGGAATGCGGTTGATGAGAATTCTGGCCTGCGCAAACATCAACGCCACGGATTTGGGAAACTTTTCGAACCCCGTGTTGATGCGTTCCTGCGCCTCTTTAAAAAATTCCAGTACTTTGTGTGGCTCTTCCGTGTGGAAAAATCCGAGCATGGATAACGCAAGCCCATAAATTCCATAAAACTCTCCACTAAGCACAATCTCCTCCTCTTCTTCCCCCGCTTCTTTTTCCTTGGACTCTTCTCCATCCTTTTTAGTGTCTTTTTCGGTGTTCTCCTTGTCCTTGGTCTCCCCATTTTCTCCCCTGTGTGCCTTCCGGAGAATCCGGTCACACTCGTGAATAATCCCATTAAGCATCAACTCAGAACGTTCGGAGGAGTCGATGAAATTGCGCCAAAGTGCCTTAAGTTGCGCTATGGCATCGTTGGCAGCTACCTCCTCGCCCAACTCGACGGTGAGTTGATCGGCCGACACATTAGTGTCTACAGAGCCCTTTTGCTTCTTTGCGCGAGCCGCTTGGCCTAGTCCGAGCGATCTCTTGGGAGCCATTTTGAGGTATAGAAATGAAGCAAAGATGGGATCTCATCGTCGTCGCAATCACGTGGTGCCTATGTGCACTCTGGCTGCAGACACGGCCCATTTCGCAGTCAATGCTCTTCCATGGTCCGGGCCTGCAGGTAACTCAATGATGTCTTTGGCAAGGCGTAGGGGCTTGTGCCGGGAGTGTGGGAGACTCAAAATGATAGAGTACAATTACTGAAATGTTTGCAACTGCTTGACTGTTAGCTGGAAAATTTAGACAGTCTGGGGAACATCTGGACGCCCTGAAGTAGGTCGTTCCCAAATCATATTTTGATGTGCACCGCACTACCAACGTTAGAAGCCCTGCTCATCCTACTTTCCATCATACAGCAAAAAAAAACTACCCTTGCTATCCACATACACCTGCACATTCCCTCTAAAGTGTCTTTTTTTGATACATTTTCACCTAATTTGTTATGTTTGGGCACTCTGCATTTCACCGCCTCTGTACACCTTACTATCTTGGTACGCCAACCCTTGTGGCTGGTGAGTGACGCACTAGCGCTTAAATCCAATTTAAGAAGTGGCTGGTGAGAGCCCCGATACTATACTACTGTTTAAACCCACAACAGGCTTGTTTTCAGTTTGAGTTTTTTCGATATAAAAATGTATGACCTTCCAAATCCTATGGCATGAAAAAAAATCCCGGTCAAAGTGCACAAATAGGTCAACGGACCAGGTGTCTGCACGGGTGAGTATTTCCGTGAAATTTTGTTCGGTTTTCTTTGTTTTCCCCGTTTTTTTCCAACATTTTAGTCCGTCTAATTCCATGAATTGTTAAGAATTTTTCGTTCTTTGGAATTGTTCTATATTTTTCGTCAATTTTCTTACTTTCTTTATTTTTCTTTTTCCTTTTTTTTTCTTGATTTCCATTATCTTAGCTTTTTTTACTTTACATATTTTCTCCGTGAATTCTTCGGTTTTTATTGCTCGTGTGTACCCTTTTAACTTCGCTTAACACCCTACTCATTGACATACAGTAGAAATAAAAGGGACCATAATTTAGTAAAAGATTCTTGCTTTTCTTGAAACCCTTAAAATTTCGTCAAGTACGAATATCAAAACTTTGTACCAGGTCTAGGCATATTTTGGGCTAACTGTGGGCTGATCAACCTGCTTGTCGTGAGTGAGTGGCCTGATCAAAGACCAAGACTCGAGCGCGATGCTAAACATCCGTACACCCAACAGTCAAAAAGGGTGCTTTTTCATCAGCCTTTTTGTAGTCCACAAGTAGAAGTCAAGATTTTTATGCAATGGCATTTTGTATAGAGCGCGAAAGTGGTTTCCGAAGACTCTGCTCAAAGTGAAGAGGAGGAAAACACGCAGGATGGTCCTCCACAGGCTTGGGACCCCCCCATTCCCGTTCCACCAGTTGGGACCCTTTTGTGACACCTGCATGACGTTTTGCAGACCCCGAGCCAGCTACTGTGTGGAGAACTTTGTTGCTTTTCCACCTTTTCTTCCTGTTTTTTTTTTTTTTTTTTTTTTTTTTTTTCTTGTTGTAGCAGTATGTTTTAGGGCTAGATCCATTCAGAGTCACAATACTTCGTAGTATTGAAAATCAGTCCAGACCCAGTAAACATCAGTACATCTACACTATTTAATATTGATGGGTCTGGTGTTGGGAGACATCTCCCTATGTCCTCCTCGGATGGTATATATTTTTGGTGGTGTCAGAGAATAGCGGGAGCTTGTCCTTTTATATTGGGGTGAGCATTCACACGACCACAGTCACGTGAGTGGCCACGGTCTCCGGGAAACATGGAGGTGAAGCTGATGTTTCTGCACGCGTAGATGTGTTCATATAAGCCAGTGATGTGCTGCGGACAGTCCTCTGGCAGGTGGTGGGTTTTGACCTACCTCGCGACACCTTTGCAGGCCTTGGTCTTGTGAGGTACAACTTACATACAGTGTTTAACTCTTCAAACCAGCTCGGCAAATGTTTCGAATCACACTAGCACAATTGAACAAGCCAATAATTCAAAAAAGTTCCATACTCCCTCGCTTCAGTTCCGTCCGTCCCAGCCCTCTACTGGTGCTACATGACTTCCAATTATAGCACGTATGAGGCGATCGTCTAGATTTAAGATTTCAGAATATTGAATTCTAATGAAGGTTGGTGTGAAATCATTATGCTAGGTCTGAAGGAGTGTGCTAAGGAGAACGAAACTTTTGGAATTATGGTTTGTTGGATTTAGCTGCGCTGGTTTGAATAGTTGACATAAACACGCTGTATATCAATACATACTTAAACATAAGTTGAAAAGACCATTAGGGATTTGTCAGTTTCAAGACATATTTTTCGCTCAAACCATTTTGAGTTTTTTGTGGAAGCTCGGGATCTGCCTCATGTAAATGATCTTGTCAATCTTGTCATTAAGAAGACAATTTTCATGTCCATTTGATGTCTAACCATCTTATGGTGAGTAGCAAGTGCAACGAGAATTCGTAAGCTTGCATAGGAGATTACTGGTGCGAATGTGTACTGTTAGATCTTGTATAACTTTAGTTCCCAGGAATTAAAATGTCTGTAATCCTTGGAGGGATCTGAATTCCCAAAAATCTGAAAGAAAGGCAAACTAAAAATAGAGATCCAACACCTCTATGATTGAACCTAGATAGAGTGAGATGTCATCAATATAGAAGAACGAAACCCCGAGTATATACACGTTTTTATATTTTGAAAAGATAGATTTTTGGATTGTTTGAGATTGAAAAGCCTTGACCTACTTTTTGAAATTCACTAACTTTCACTTTCTGAATTATTTCTACTTTCTGAATTTCACTAACTTTACTTTCTGAATTTCACCGACTTTTACCTTTTGCATTTCACTAACTTTTACCTTTTGAGTTTCACTAACTTTTACTTTCTAAATTTCACTAACTTTACTTTCTAAATTTCTCTGACTTTTACCTTTTGCATTTCACTAACTTTTACTTTCTGAATTTCACTAACTTTTACTTTCTAAATTTCACTAACTTACTTTCTAAATTTCACTAACTTTACTTTCTAAATTTTACTAACTTCTACTTTCTAAATTTCACTACCTTGTTGTGTTTCTGGAAAACTCACATATTGAAGTTTGAGTAAAATAGGAAAAAAGACAAAACATGGGGTTTGAAATTATTAAAGTGGATTTGAAAAGACAAAAAAATCTTGGTGGCTTGGTCGATTTCTTGGTTCAAATTTGGACAAGAGCAGGAGTGTAATCTGGTCCATTTGAAGAGGGAAAAAACGCCTAGAAAGACTCAATGAGCTTTATACAATTCTCTGTTAATTTCTCTTCTAATCAAGACTCATTTTGTAGAAGTATCAAGCATCTTCCTACATAGTTGAACCAATCAATACTATAATGAGACTGACCTGTTTACCGAAAAATACTTTCTTGTAATTCTGATCAATCAGTCTTAACTTCTGTCTCAAATTTTAAATTCTAAACTTTTAAGCTAATTTCTTGAACTGTGTGGGATCTGATTCTGTTGCCTTAATATATGATCCGAACTTGCTCACACTGTACAGTGTTTTTCAAAAGTACAGTGTTTTTCAAAAGTACAGTGTTTTTCAAAAGTACAGTGTTTTTGAAAACTATTCAAACCAACACAGCAAAATGTTTCGTACTATTTCGCCCAATCTTTCAAACCAAATGGTGAATGCTTTACGCCAGATTTAATAAAATTCAATGTGGAGAAAAGTTGATCTGATGATTGTCTTATATAAATTCAGGAGTGTTGCAATATTAGTCAAGGCTCAAAACGGACGGATTTGAACTGGAAGGGGTACGAAACTCCTTAAGTTATTGGTTTGAAACATTTTGCTAGTGTGGTTTGAATCTTTTATCGTGTGGGTTTAAATAGTTTTGAAGAACACTGTATTCAAAGCAATGCAGCAAAATTCCAATACAGTGTTTTTCGAAACTATTCAAACCAGCGCGACAAAATGTTTCGTACAGTGCTTTTCAAAACTATTCAAATGAGCCCTGCAAAATGTTCAAACCACACTAGCAAAATTAAACAAACCAATAATTAAAAGAGTTTCGTACCCCTTTAACTCCATTCCGTCCGTTTTGACCTCATTAAAAGACTCCCAAATGTCTCCCAAATGTCTCCCAAATGTCTCCCAAATCACCCCAAATCTACTACTTATGAGGCAATCCTCCAGATTTACATTTCAGAATCTTGAATTCTAATAAAAGTTGGTGTGAACATTTGGTTTGAAAGACTGTGCGAAGGAGTACGAAACATTTTGCTGCGCTGGTTTGAATAGTTTTGAAAAGCACTGTATCGCGCGGGTTTGAGTAGTTTTGAAAAACACTTGTGCCGAGCCTGGGACTGATGCTCGCAACCCAATTGTATGACCCAGGTAGTTCTGAATCCGAATTTCGAAATGTCATGGTTCAAGTCCGGCCAGGTTTATAATGGTATCGCTAGATGGTCTTCTCATTCTTGTGGGTTTCGCTGAGGAGAGCTAGGGAAAGTTGTACTTAGTTTTAGTCAAAATTACGAATAATTTGATGCATTCAAGCTGTATATATTTTTCATTCAAGAATTTGGTACAGCCCTTGGTACTCTGTGTTTGGTACTCTGTGTTTGGTAAGTCTGTACTTGGTCTGTACTTGGTCTGTACTTGGTCTGTACTTGGTCTGTACTTGGTCTGTACTTGGTCTGTACTAGTCAGTCACTAACATCAATAAGCTATGATACATAGTAACAACTCGCACTAGTATATGAAATACCGGGAAGGGTAATCTTAGTATAGTAGGGTAAAATACTAGAATGGTACGTGCACTAGTTAGTAATAGTAATTCAGCAGTTAGGAGAAGCAGTAATATCAGGTTCTCTGTTGAATGGAGTTACCATCCATACACACTAGAACTGAATCTATTCATCCATTTTCTCCCTATATTTGCTTGAAAAGAGGAAAGCATTGCCAATAGTGCAAACCAAAATACAAATTCCTTAAAGTAGTACTCAATCAGAGTAGTCGATTATTAAGGTAATAGTATAGATATATCACCTATAGTACTGTATATAAGGATATGATAACTGTGAGTAGCAAAGTACAGCCTCCATACTGAGGTCCAGGTCCAGTTTCTTTTGGATTGAAAGCGCATAGACTTTTATCACTTCAGAAATATTTTCATACAGATAGTTGAAGTAGACTCGATGATTTGTAATCGGAGTGCTGATTGGGGCAATGGTCACGTGCGCTTCTCTTCCCATCTCTCCATGCACCTGCATGCACCCGCACGCTCACGGCACGTGCTCTGGCACCATGCATCATACTAATACCCCAGCTCTCGTCAGTTTCACCCGCTAACATGAATTTACTAGCGTCTCTCAGTTGCATCGACGAGATACATCTCATTATTGGCAGCCATGCACCTGCCACGTGGCTCCGCCTCAAGACAAGTCTCCTGTGTGGAGCATCTCCCATATTGGTTCTTGATGCACCTCTAGACCTGCTACCGCTAGCAGTTCAGGACCAGATTTCGAACAAAGAGGTTGTATGGATGCAGGAACACTATACACCCGAACTCTTGACATCTTTGGGCCGGAAAGACGTTGATTTTGTGGTGGACCGAGTGTTTGTTACGGTGGAAATAGCACAATCTGCACTCCGAGCGCAAATCAGCTCCCAGTGTCGCCGCCTCCGAATCCCTGTCAACGTTTCGGATTCTCCCGACTTGTGTACATTCACATTACTCTCGACACATACCGATGGACTGTTTCAAATGGGTGTGACTACTTCTGGAAAAGGTTGCAAGTTGGCCAGCCGCATCCGGCGTGAATTGGTAGCCGCACTACCCGCCAATATCGGCGCCGTGTGTGACCATATTGGGGCTCTCCGCAAGGAGCTCCAGGCCTGTGGCAGCTCTGTTGGAGATCATGACGACGATGCTATTAATGGTAGTGCACTCAACAAATTGGTGCATGAATTCGACATGTCTGAGGCTGATCATGTATCCCAGCGGGCCAAATTTTTATCTCAGGTGGTGGAATATTACCCGCTTTCCAAATTGGCCGATGTGAGTATAGAGACGCTTTCGGCCGAATACAAGACACAATTTATTGTCGAAAACGGTCAAATGGGTGCAAAAAAGGCCGAAAACGGCCAAAAATCGACCACCCCACGAAAAGGAACCATCTCTCTCGTCGGATCAGGTCCTGGTGCTGTTTCTATGCTTACTCTTGGCGCTCTCCAGGAAATCTTGTCAGCAGACTTGGTTTTGGCAGATAAACTTGTGCCTCAGCAAGTATTAGAGCTCATTCCGCAAAAGCGCACCAAACTTTTCATAGCACGCAAATTCCCAGGAAACGCTGAAAAAGCCCAGGAAGAGCTCCTTAGCTTGGGGCTCCAGGCATTGCAAAATGGACAAAAAGTGGTTCGGTTGAAGCAGGGAGACCCGTACATTTTTGGGCGCGGCGGAGAGGAACATCTTTATTTCACTGCGCATGGATTTGCACCCAAAGTGATCCCCGGAATCACCTCTGCCCTTGCAGCACCCGTCTATTCCAGTATTCCGGCCACACATAGAGAAGTGGCAGACCAAGTGCTTATATGCACGGGCACTGGGCGTCGGGGAGCGCTTCCCAACTTGCCAGATTTTGTGGGGTCTCGCACTACGGTGTTTTTGATGGCTCTACACAGGATCGTGGAGCTTATTCCCCACTTGGTGCTGGAAAAGAAGTGGCCGGCGGATTTACCGGTGGCTATAGTGGAGCGTGCATCGTGCCCCGACCAAAGGGTGATTCGGACCACGTTATCCAAGGCTCCGGATGCAGTAGAAGCTCTTGGGTCCAGACCTCCGGGACTTTTTATAGCCGGTTATGCATGTGAAGTTTTACGTCCTGCTCTGGCACCGAAAGAGGCTTGGGTCGTGGAGGAGGGACACATGAACCCGGAAATCTCCGGCGTATTGGACAGGCTCACCACCGGCCAGTACTAGCATACTCATAGATTATAGACTCAGACAAACCAATTAAAGTTTCTCGTTGATAGATTATAGACTAATATGTAGGCGTCTCTTACTTTTCTATCTGTAAGGAGATCAATGCCTTATTTACAATTCTTTGGGGCGAACAAATTGGGATTGTTGATGTAACTTTTTATTAAGTACTGCACATAGCTAGCATATGTTCACACTTTGATCCAAATTAGCTATGGTCATTTCAGATAGCACTGTGAATTAGGTTAAAATTGTTAAAAATGGGATATTTCCTGACCCGTATGTACCTGGAGGTGACACCTGCATTACAGCGGCATTCGAGAAGTTACAAGTCTTGAAAGGTTTAGGAAATGTATGTGTAGACTGGCATAATACACTGGGTCTTGGCTTCGAGACTCGTCAGGTTTGGCCTCAGAAAAAGGATCAATGAGTCCGGTGCAGGATCAAGCTATCCAAGGACACAAAGTATAAATAGAGGGGATTGATATAGACCAAAAGATTCTGAGTCTAAATTAGTCGCACAGTTAATGTCAGATCCCCAATGGGTGGTGATTACCTATGGAGGTATTAAGAAGCCTCTCTGCCTGATACTAACTAGGACCATCAAAAATGATGGACAGTTTTCGAAGAGGCCAGAACAATTATCACCATTTTTCTGATGAAGAGTTTTCACTGCCACGTTTCTTATCAATTGTTGAATAAATTGCACGTACTCCTCTTTCAAAGGAATCATCATCACGAACAAGATAGACAACTTAGTACATAACAAGAATCTAAAAGTTAATTATATAAGAGATACGAGTTAGCACTACAGTTCCAGAACTAGTGGAATTCTCAAAGAATAATGAGGCAGTTGTGCCAGTCAGTGCGAGTGGTTATGGTAGCGAGCGACAATACAGTGTTTTTGAAAATTATTCAAACCCTCACCATAAAAAGATTCAAACCACACAGGCAAATTATACAAACCAATATTTTAGAGAGTTTCCTACCCGTCACGCTTCAGTTCCTTTCTTCTTAACCCTTGATGAATATTGCAAGACTCCTAAATCTATTACATATAAGGCAATCCTCCAGATTCAGCATTTCAGAATCTTGAATTCTAATGAAAGTTGGTGTGAACATTTGGTTTGAAAGATTGTGCGAACGAGCACGAAACATTTTGCTGTGTTGGTTTGAATGGTTTTCAAAAACACTGTAGCACTGACTTTGGCATTTAAGCATTATAAAATTCTTGTAGTTCCACTTTAGCAGGTCTTATAGTACAGCTTTATTGTACTAGTACACCATAAAGCTGGATTGCTAGATTTTTGCTTTAGTATATAAGCTCTTGTTCTCTTTCAATATACTGTACTTAGACCAGATGTAGCGGTTTCGCTCTATGATAGCACACAGTATATACAGTCTACCTCCAATGGTGACTCACTTATAGATTATTGATGTGATAAAGTGTATACACTTTGGATATTGAAAAGCGTGAATATTGCACTAGTTTGTTATCATTACTTATGGCTACACAACACATGGGAGTAGACGACTGTATAGTAGTGTGTATAGGTCAGGTGTAAGACCCGATATTCTATCCATGAAAACTACACTCGCCAAAAAACAATTTCATATTAAAATCCCAGCCCAAATCATACCAGTACAGTAGTAATGGCATGTAGTATAGTAGTTTAGGTATGATATTTTGACAACTGATACATCAGTCCGCACGTTGACTCACCTTAGCCTGCACACGAGCATGTAAGATGTAAGAAAATGTAATAATTCAATCATGCATGAATTTAGGGGTCTCTAAACACAAAATGTAGGTGAAAATTCATGTATGAGTCAATGTATCGAGGCATGTTTAGCCTAGCAGATGGCTACTCTGGACGCAACTTTGCACCCACCTGCATCCGCGCACATTGATTGCGCACCCCAATCAACTCGCTTCAAACAACCAGCTCCATAAACACCGACTTCTTTACGCCTTATGTTCAACGCATTCCGGAAAACCTTGCACCGGGCCCCAATTGGTCGGCGCACACTTTCACAGTCGCCTTATGCATTCGTATTTGACATTGACGGCGTTCTTATGCGCGGGTCCAACCCGATTCCACAGGCCCATACAGCTTTGACACTTCTAAAACAGGAGAACGTGCCTTTCATTTTGCTCACTAACGGTGGTGGAGTGACGGAGAAGTCACGCGTGGAGTTTCTTTCGGAAAAGCTCCAAACTGAGATATCTCCGCTCCAGATCGTGCAGAGTCATACGCCCATGAGAGCATGGGCTCAAGAAGGAAGGTATAAGCGGGTATTAGTAGTTGGCGGAGAAAAGGATAATGCACGCCAGGCAGCTCTTGAATATGGCTATGAAAATGTCGTCATTCCCATGGACATTGTGCGCCAAAACCCAGCCATAGCACCGCACCACCGCTATACGACTGCCGAAATGACCCAATTTGGTCGTGACGTCGACCTTTCCCAGCCTATAGATGCTGTCCTTGTCTTTAATGATCCCCGTGACTTGGGGACCGATATCCAGGTCATCAGTGATGTGTTAAACCTGGAAAATGGTATCGTGGGAACTAAGCGTCCTGCACACAGCACTAAGCCTGCAGTCCCTCTTGTTTTCAGCAACGACGACTATCTCTGGGCCAACGACTACAATTTGCCCCGGTTTGGTCAAGGCGCTGTACGTCTTATGCTCGAAACCTTGTATGCAAAAACTAATGGACTCTCTGCGGAGGAATCGTTACAACTGACCATATTGGGCAAGCCCTTTCGCATTCTGCATGACTATGCCCACTGGGTGCTTATAGAGTGGAATAAGATCATGCACGGGCACGAGCCCCATGGGTTCAGACCACCGGTGGGGGTCACCCCGGAGAAGTCTCCATTCCGGAAAATCTACATGGTCGGAGATAATCCCGAATCGGATATCCACGGCGCCATTGCCAACGGCTGGGAGTCCATTCTCTTGCGTACAGGAGTTTATAGAGATGCCGACTGGGAAACCACAAAGTACAGGCCCTCTGTGGGCGTGTTTGATAACGTGCTTGACTCTGTGCAGGAGGTGGTGGACAACTGGAGACGGAACAGGTGATGGGACTGTATACAACACCATAAACCTTATGAAATAAATTACTCTAGATTATTATTTTGAAAAACCTAATCTATTCTTTCACTGTCGCTTCTAATAGTTCCTATTTTTCGGAATTATAATAAACACCCGTACATCATGGGATCTAAGCACAACAAGCACCAACGCTTTACTTAAACACACAATACATATCACAGTTCAAGTAAGGATAATATTCTGAATGGCATGCAGTGTTTTTACTAAACGTGTGTAAAGTTGAGGCAGTCAGTGGATCGGCGTAGTATAAAATGCACTATATGCAGTTCATATATCTCATAGGTTTAATCCTTCCATTAAATTACGCTTTGTAATTGAATTTTTTGCCGTATCATGGACCTTTTTGTGATGAAATAATGCTTGTGTGTTCCGGTCAGGAAGGTTTACAGGCATGACACGTGACTAGCACCAACTTTTATGACCTGCATAGACGGTTTCGGAGCTTATGTCCAGTTCGGGCTTATTGACTTCTTTCAAACAATCCTTCCAAAAAACCTCCAAGGCCGTCCTTATGAAAATTACTTTCCAAGGTTTATTGGGGTGGCTAGCCAGAAAGAAAGGAACAGGTACGTTTAGGGTTGTTGTCACGTGACGTTTTTTGTCAGAATGAATTCCACTTACTGATCGCTTAATCATGCCCAAAATTAATCCAAAGATTTCAATAATAGCATAGCTTAGCGTACTCGAGCAGAATACGTACAAAGAAAAAGGTTGGGAATCAAGTCACGTGATCTGGTTCAAAACAAGCAGATACTTATTGAGGAGATGACTTTGCTTCCCGAAGAGCTGGTTTATTTTTCTACAATTCCAAAACCTCCAGCTTCAGTTTAGTCTCTGGGTTGTAGGCGTTGCAAGGAGATAAGTTGAAACTACTCATGGTGCATGGTATGCAGGCAGAGCATGAACACGTGGGATGAGAGGTAAATTGGACCAGAGAAACATCGCCAGCTTGTTATTACTACCAAAGAAATGACCTTACGACGCAGGGGTGTTCCATGCACTACGTATCTTTGAAATTCGTCACATTTATTATATAAGACTGGTCTCGCACTTCTACCAAGTATGCAAAGAGGATTCCCACCGTCTACATAGGATTTAGAATACATATAGGCTAGCAATTAATATTCAGGTATGTCCATACACAGAGAAACTAGTCAAGTCCGGTGGTAGGGCTAGCTATAAAATTAGTGAGAACTAAATGCTAGTGTATACTAAAGTACTAGCCATGCGTACATTGGACTAGTATCTTGTATTGTGCTCAAGCTGGAAAATGCTTATTAAATTATATCCTATATTAGCCTGCAGAGAAGTCTACATGTTCAGCAGAAATTCCACAGAGCTGGGAAAGGAGAAACGGAAAAGTCTACAATGAGCAGATGCAAGGTCAGTGTGCGAAACCGTGCATTGGTGCGTTTCTTGATGTATGGATATTAGATTGGATAGACGAGAGTCTATACTGAAATATCGGAAGGAGGGGATTTTTGTCCTATTGGATCTTCAAAAAACTAATGGGTCTAAATCCCGAAATCTGGGGTAAATGCAGGTACTGCTTGTCTAAAGCACTAGCCCTAAGTGCTGGTCCACTCTAATTCTAGTCCAGTTTAGTTTACGTACTAAGTATCACCAAAAGTTCTGGTTGGTAAGAATGGTTCCTGGACCTCAGTACTTAGTGTACTCTTAGGCATTTCTATGCGGAGTGGAGTTTCAGGTACTAGTAAAGATCTGGGCTCTTCTAAGGCAGGTACCAGATTAGTGGGAATAAAGCCGACTTACAGGTTGTTGACACTTTATTCTATTAAAACCGATTATTCTAGTGTTTCAACTCCGACTCAAACGACTCCTCCTGTTGAGTCTGGTAGCGGTCGGCGCCGAGTTTGGTGGAGTCAATCTCGCCGTGGTACTTCTCGCAAATCTCCTCTAAGGTCATTCTCTTGGTCTCAGGAATCAACAAGGATGTGAAGATTCCCAACAACATGAAAAGAGCAAAAATCTCCATCACGTGTGGTAAGAAACAAGAGTTCTTTGTTTTGCAGCCGTGGTTGATCAACGTACCAATGCAAGTTTGGGCCACGATGGCTCCCACCTTTCCGAGGGCTGCAGATAAACCATGAGCCGTGGATCTGTATCTAGTAGGGAAGATTTCGCCAGGAATAATGAATGTGGTGGTGTTGGGCCCGAAGTTCTGGAAGAATTGGGCCAACACGTACAAAGCCAACTTACCGTGGTCCGAGATCTTGTGGTAGGCGAAACCCAAAATGACAAAAAGAATTGTGAGGATAACAAAGCCTCCCACCTGGATAGGCTTTCTGCCCACAGTATCAATGGTAAGAGCTGTGACCCAGTATCCTGGCAACGAACCTGCACAGATGAGAATCAAATTACCCACTGCGGTGTTGTACAAGGACTTGTAGACGTTTTTGGATGAGGCGTAACCGATGGTTTGCAAGATCACAGCGGAGTTCAAACCCAAACCGTAGTAGGCCACATCCAAGAAGAACCACGAACCAGCTGTACCAATCAAAATCTTACCGTATCTCCATTGACCGAAATGGCGCCAGAAGTCCTTGAAAGAAGCCTTTGGAGGGGCAATATCTTCAGCATGAACATCAATGGCAGCCTCAGCATCAGCCTGTTTCTCCAAAACATCGTGTTCTTGGATATCCAAAGAGTAACGTGGAGACTCAGCAATGGTCAAACGGTAGTAGAGTGCAATGGAGCCTGGAACACATCCGAAACCAACCAAGATTCTCCACATCTGGTCACAAGCCTTGATACAGTCACCAACACACTCCTTAGAAGAGTTAGCGCCCACCAAGTCGGACTTGTAAGCAGAAACAACCACGAGGGCCACAAGTCCAGCAAACAACTGGCCCAAGCCCTGGTTAGAGAACACTGCAGCCATAATAGCACCTCTCCACTTGGTAGTAGAGAATTCAGAAGAGATAATAGACGACAAGGGGTAGTCACCTCCAATACCAATACCCATAACAATTCTCAAGGTACAGAAAATGGCAGTGAAGTTGATGGCAGGCGACTCTCCCAAGGTACACTGGAGAATAGTAGCAGCGATCATGATAATCAACTCCAACCCGTAAATCTTCTTACGGCCCACAAGGTCGGCCATGAAACCAAAACCAACTTGACCAATCACAGTACCCACGGATGTGGACACCTTGATCAAGGTCTGTGTAGAGTCGGGGATTTTACCACCCCAGAAGGCATGGGCCAACATGGCAGAGCCCAAGTTGATGGCGAAAATATCGTAAGAGTCTGTCATGAAACCCACACCTGCGATCAAAATCATCTTGGCCTGGGTCCAGCCAAAGCCCTCATTATCGATTTCTTCCAAGGCCAATCTCCGGCGCTCCAAAGGATCCTCAATGTGGGCGAATTTGCCAAGGTAGTCTTTGAAGGCGGTCTTGCCGCCGGCGGAGCTTACCGCATGAGAATGTTCGATTTC
Organism: Metschnikowia cubensis; assembly: GCA_002374405.1. NCBI lineage: Eukaryota > Fungi > Ascomycota > Pichiomycetes > Serinales > Metschnikowiaceae > Metschnikowia > Metschnikowia cubensis. The sequence continues at coordinate 35,558 of NKZA01000046.1, read as the reverse complement.
TGACATGATCTGCACTTTTAAAACACTATGGTCGGGGGAGGGATGTGGGTTTTATAGGGTTCGGGAAATTGCTGCGATTAATTTCTGCGCCCATTCATTAATTAGCTGCACGCGCCGCTGGCTGCATCGTATCGAATGCACGCGGCGTTGGCGCGCGCAGCCAATTAGTCTGCATGCAGGTGCAATTTATTTCTGAGTTTGATCCACTCCCATTGATGGTCGCCCGTTCGGGGGAAGCCGCTTAAAATGAAGTAACGTAATATTTCGCTTTTATATTGGTCCAAGTAGAGTTGTTTCCTATGCACGGCCTCGATGAGAAAGGCGGCCTTAATGTGCCCTTAAGGGAATCCTAGCACGGGTGCAGGCCCGTACACCGCACATGGGGCCACATGGGCGCGGCGCTGGGGAAATTGCACCACGGGTCAGGTGTACGGGTGCACCTTCGAACGTTCCGAGGATAGTTGGACACCGGGCTAAATTTGGTAACAAAAATATCCTTCTTCGTTTCAGAAATATTTTTTGCTGATGCAGCTAAAGCGGCCTATTGTGTTCACCCCATCGCCAAGCGAATTGTGTCATTGTTGACAGTGCCAAGAGAATGCGATAGAGTAGTGTGACCACTTACTCCAAGTGCGAAATTAGTCCACGTGGGTGCAAAACGAGACCGCGCTTAATGAGACAACGGGGAATGATAAGGTCCAAACCACGTTTTGTTGGCGCGGCACGACCCTTTGGCCTTCCTGTTTCTTTTAAAATCCTTAGCGCATCCTGCATGTGTCACAACCATCATGAATTAGCCCTTCGCTAATTCGGTACTTGATGTTTAGTCCTTCTCTCGTGGTGGATTGGGAAAGACGTCGTCCGAGGATGTATTGTGTTTCTGTGCAGGTCGGCATTGTAAGTAAAACTCTCAAGAACAACGCACACTTTTCTAATACCTTCCGTAGTATCTTCTATTTACACTCTAAAATTTTACAAACACAGTACGCCCTTTAACCTCTTCACACATCTTTATACCTCTTTTGAGGTCTTTAGGGCTGTACGGATTTATCGTTCATCTTTTTCCACTTTTACTTCCATTCGCCGTACACCTTCGTAAACCACTCTATATCCTCTAGACCCTTTATATAGCCTCTCCGTATAATTGTTGTGTATGCCTGCCAGTAGAAGTGTACCCTCCTAATTAAAGTAGTGGAATGTTAGCGCATGTCTTCCAATATACAGGATTGATGTGCTGATGAAACACAATAGTTTATTAGTCAAAGGCCTTGGGACTCAGTTTATCACGTGTGTATAGAATTGGAGTTAATTGAATTTTGAAGTGGCTTTATTGTATATATTCTCTTTTTACTTCTTCTTGGCTTTGAAATTTGTGGAGTGGAAGACGGTGGTTTCTTGAGAATGTATAAAATATGGCCTGGAATTTCCGGGTCCTGTTGGGTATGTTTAATTTTTTTCTCATTTTTTGAGGGTGATTTGAAAAACATTACATAACTATAAACTCCACGAAAAATCGAATTCACCTTCTATACGTAATTCCACAGAACCCTTGAATTCAAAGTGACTGATAAAACAAATATGTTTTTTTTTGGGCCTCTACGATTTCGGTCAGTACATTATGCTTGGAAATAGACTATGCATTTGAGGTACTGCATACACCTCTTTGTTCTGCTCATTCTACTATATTTTACACTATACTTTACACCATTACTACACCTTACGTTAAATGTAGCTGTATTTCTGTGGGCCGACTTAGACAAAATCCAACGACAGCCACCAAACTTCAATTTCTGTTCCGTGTGTTATTGTTCACCGTGTACTGTATATAGGATACCACCATACTACAGTGTTTTCCAAAACTGTTGAAACTACCGTGGCAAAACGATTCAAACCACACTAGCAAATTAAACAAACCAATAAGTGAAAGAGTCTCGTACCCCTTCACTCCAGTTCCTTTTGGTTTTGAGCCCTGACTACTATTGCAGGACTCCTGAATTTTTAAATATAAGGCAATCATCAGATTCAATATTTCAAAATATTGAATTTTAATGAAAGTCGGTGTGAACATTTGGTTTTAAAGACTGTGGGAAGGAGTACGAAACATTTTGCTGTGTTGGTTTGAATGGTTTTCAAAAACACTGTACATCTTCGACTGGTACACATACTATAGGTCTATTTTTAAGTTACAAAACTATAGGCTACAGCAAACTACAGTGTTTCTCGAATCGATTTAAGCCACACTGGCAAAATTGAACAAACCAACAATTTTAAACGTCTCTTACCCCTTCCACTTCAGTTCCGTCTGTTTTTTCCCTTGACTTGTATTGCAAGACTCCCAAATGACTCCCAGATGACCCAAATGACTTCCAAATGACTTCCAAATGTACTACATATGAGGCAATCATCTAGATTTAACATTTCAAAATATAGAATTTTAATGAAATTAGATGTGAACATTTGCTTGGAAAGACTGTGCGAAGAAGTACGAAACATTTTGTTGCGCTGGTTTGTATATTTTTGAAAAACACTGTGTACACTGTATTCTCTACTCTACCCACTACTCTACTCTACTACTATACTTTCTGAATCAGGCACTTCTTTCGGAGCTTGGAGTGAAGAAGAGCTGGAAAGTCTGTATATCCAGATCAGGCCCTTCTAATTGTTTCAATTGCGTTTGTGTGTGAAGTTCCGGGAAAAACCTTTGATTTGGTCACTATGCGGTGTCCATACTACTGTACTGCACTAATCTTATTCTCTTTATCACTGCAAATTTGGTACTTATTATTTGAAGACTTGACTGTATTACATTACAGTCTACGGATCTATAGTACTATACCTTACGGGAAAGAACTACACCATAACCATAGTTCTATACTACCACCCTACTGTAATAGTGTATTCACTACTACTGTACTTTTCAACCAGTATAAACCTCTCTCTTTGACTATACAACTTATTAGCTATACTACTCTACTACTCTACTACTCTACTACTCTACTACTCTACTACTCTACTACTCTACTACTCTACTACTTTAAGACTCTATTAATCTAGAAACCCTAGATTGCTGCTGTACTGTATTGTGACTTACTCTTGCACTGTGCCAGCCACTCCTTTGTACAAGCAGAACATAGGCAAACAGAACTTACTGTGATGCTCCAAATCTTGTACCAAATAAATTATGTGTTTAGCGACTATATATACTCACATCATTGTTCAATGGGATAGGCAGAAGACAATCAGGAAGCAAAACTGTGAAGAAGGGGAAGCAAGACATGAAGAGCAGATTTAGTTGGCTATCGCTTGAGAAGAAGAACTTGTTCTCTCAATTGGCTGAGTTCCCGCTCCTGGCTCTTGATCTTCAAGTCCTTCTCATTGCTGTCCTGATACAAGAACTCCATCTTGCTCTTGTACTGGCTAACCATGTTTTGGTAGTTGAAGTTCTCGTCGTTGTACTTCTTCAATTGACTGGCCTTACTCTCGTTATCGAACTCCAAGCTCAACAACTGCTTCTTTAACTTCTCTTCACGGAGTACTCCGTCGGAAACATCACTCTTCAATGTGTCGATTTCCTCGCCCAAACGTGCCATGTTTTCCTCCAAGTACTTCAACTGCTCATTGGAGTAGAGCTTGGTTTCAAGGTGCTCAACTCGCTTGCTCAACTCGCCATTGATGGTCTTCATGCGCTCATTTTCTTGCACAATTACGAGGTTTTCTGTGCGGGCTTCCTTGAACCTTTGGTCGGCTTTTTCCCAGTTTTCCTGTACTTCTTTCACTTCGCTCTTCAACTCCTCTTTTTCTTTTTCGAGGTTATTGTTGTGCTCCTTGAGAATCAGACACTTTTCCGAGACATTGGCGAAACTGTCCTTTAAATCCGCAAGCTCGGCAGTCAATTTCTCCTGCGCTGTCTCCAAGTCTTTGTTCTTGGCGCTCACCTTCTCCAAGTTGCGGCCACTCTCCTCGATCAAGTCCCGCAATGATTGGATGGTATTGGCGTTTTTGGCCAACTTGCGCTCCAAAGCATTCTTTTCTCCGGTGAGCACCAACACCTCGTTCTTGTGCTCTTCGTTTTCCCGCAGGTACGTTTCGTTTTCGCTTGTAACCTTCTCGTTCTCCTCCATCACCTCCACTTTAATGCGGGTCAATTCCTTGTTCTCGATGGTCAAGCGCTTGTTCTCTCTGATTAATTCCACTTCCTTCTCACGCTTGAACTTCATCTCTGCATTGAGATTCAGGATATCCTCCTTGTACGCCTCTAAGTTCTTTTTCTTGTCGCCGTAGTTGTCTTCCAAGTACCGTATCTTCTTCTCGTACTTGTCGATCCTCTCCTCCAAGGCTTTTTCCACCTTGAGCTTCTCCTTCAACTGCATCTCGCCTTCATCCATTTTTCCACGCAACTCCTTGATGATCATCTGGCTGGCCCGTACCTCTTCCTTGATCAACTTTAACTCATTGTGCATGTCTTCTCTTTCCAGAATGGCACGGTGCTCGTGTCTTTTGCTGATGGTCACTGCAGACTCTGCAAGCTCGAGTTTCTCGAAGTATTGGTCGCTCCTTTGCTTGTACTTAGTCAACTCCCTGTCCAGCTCCACGAGACGATCGTTCAACAAAGAGTTGTCGACCTTGAACCGTGCCAACTGGTCCTCGTAATCCTTAACACTGGACTTCATTTTCTCCCGCTTGATGTTGTACAATTCTTCCTCACTATCACGCAACAACGACTTTAAGCGGAGAATCTCGCTCTTGGACTTGTTTAACTCCTCGCGTGTGGACTTGAGTGTGTGGTTGATGTCACTGTAGATTTTGGCAAAGTCAGTGGAGCCGTTGAGGTTGACGGTATTGTAGCTGCTGCTTCGGGAAAGGCTTCGGGTACTCGAGTTTGCATCACCGCCGCTCATCAAGTTGCCTATCTTGGCCTCGAGCTCATGCACTCTCTTTTCGGATTTCTTGAAAAGCTCCTCGTAGTCCGAGAAACTGTCGATACCTCTGGTGGCTTGGATCTGGTTGAGTTTTTTCTGGAGTTCGATAGCGTACTTCTCTGCTCTGGCAGCATTGGCTTCCTCCAATTCCAATTCGATCTGTAACTTCCTCAAGTCTTCCTGGTGCCTGGAATCGTTCATCTGGCTGACTCTCAAGTCCTCTCCACAAGCCATAGACCTGCGGGCCTCGGATCTCTTGGACGGGCTTTGGAAACTGGCATCCACCTTGGACCGGAGCATGTTGACTTCCTCCGAAAGTTTCTGGTTCTCAAACTTCTCGTTGCGTAAGATAGCTGTTTGTTCACTGAGCTTGTTCTTGATGGCAACGTAATCGTTCATGAGACTGGGGTCATATTGAGGAGGGAGGTTTTCCTTGTCCTGTAATTTCGTTTGGAGACTTGTTATCTCTTCTTTCAAGGCCACGATTTTGTCCGAGTAGTCTGTTTTGGTGCGTATGAGATCTGCAGATTCGATCTTCAACCTTTCTAACTCTTGGGATGTGGACTTGTGCTGTTCGATTTCCGCCTTGTGCTTTTCCTTCAACAGGGTGATTTCGACAAGAAGAGAGGCATTTCTATCTCCCTCTTCCTGAAGTTTCTGGGCCAATGAGTCCGTTTGCTCGATCTTTTTATTAAGCTCTTTGATGCTGTTTTCCGAAGAATCGTGCAACTTGGACTTGGCTTCCAACTGCGCCGAAACCTCCTGGACCTTGTTCTCCAAGCTGCGGATAGATTTATTATTCGAGGCCATTTTTTGGTCAAAATCCACGAGCTTTTGGTCTTTCTTGGACAATTCCCTCTCCAACTCGGCAATTCGGGTCGTATACGTGGAAATTTCCTGTTCCAACTTGCTTGAGGTTGCTAACGACTTTTCCATTTCCCGAGCACTGGAAGAAGACTTAGCACTAAGTGCAGAAACCTCGGCTTCTTTCTTCTCGAGAAGAGCCTTGGTTGATGCCAATTGTTGCACGAGCTCCTTGGCCTTGTGTGCTTCTTCGGACAATTTTTGAGAATCCAAGGTCTTGGTATCAATTTCTTTCTGCAATTGGGCAATTCTTTCGCGGTCATTCTCCAAACTTTTCTCGCTCTCATGCAACTTCATAAGCATTTCAGACTTTTCTTTGGAAAGAGAGTCACTGACGTCGCGCACTTGCTTCAACTGAAGAAGCGTCAGCTCCAATTTTGCAGCTTTGGAGGCCTCGTCACGTTTCAAAGTACGCAATGCTTCGGCGTTTTCTGCCACAGTTGAAGAATGTTTCATGATTTCGTCTTCTAAAACCACCAAACGCTCCTTTAAGGAATTATTCTCGGATTCCAAAGCAACCTTGCCGTTTTCGGCTTCTTTCAACTTGAGGTTGATCTGCTTTAAGCTCTCGTTCATTTCCTTGGAGTCCAACACCTTCACTGAATCTTCAAGCAAGGGCTTCAAGTGGATGAAGAGATTGAGCCATGGTGAATCTTTTTGAGTCACCATTTGGTCAAGTTTTTGCATATTCTTGGCAATCACCTGTGAGGACTTCACCTTGAGAATTTCTTTGTTGGTGTTAATTCTTGAGCTTCTGCCACGTATCACAGATTGCAACTTGGTGACTACCACCTTGACTGCAGCATCACGTTTCTCTTCCAAAGAACCCAAAATTCCACTTTTAAAGAAAAGTTTGGTGATACCCACTCTGAAAAGTGCCGCGTCTAATTTGATGTGTCTGAGAATGATCTCACAATTGGACTTCGAGTTTCGGGAAAAAACGTCTTCCAAGTCGAGAATCGAGTACCGGTGATAGAAATCGTCGAAAGTCATTTTGTTGGGGTATCCTGCTCTGGTGATTCTAATACCTTCGAGAACACCATTGCACCGGAGCTGGTTGAGCACAAGGTCTTTGTCGATGGTGTTGGGAACCTTGTCCAAGTTGGGAAGAATACACCGCACAAAATGCGGTTCAGTGCTGGACAATTGCTTCATTAAAACCGATAACTGCTCCTTATGCTTTTGCGTTACCATCTTCAATTTGCTATTGGTCGAACTGTTCTCCTCACTAACAAGGCCGCGGATAAAGGCATTGGACGAGCCTGGAAATAATCCGAGGATCTGGTCGCTCACAGGATCCTTATTTTTGGAGAGCCAATCGGTGGTATTATACTCCACAGGCCCCGCATAATGGTTGATTATAAAGCCACTTCTCAACTTGTTAGGCTTGAACTGCTTATGCTTTTCCTTCCCAAAGTCTTCTATCAATTTGTCCACAAATGACTTATCCGATGATTTGGGCATGATACATTGCTCGTTGAGGTGCTCAAACACTCCCATGGGTTTTCTGGCCTCAATCAAGTCAATGGTTGGCTGCAAATCCAAACCGAAATCGATGAAGTTCCATTGGATGTCTTCCCGGATGTACTCACTCTGCTCAAGAATAAACGAATGGTGGTTGAAGAATTGCTGTAATTTCTCGTTCGTATAGTTGATGCAGAGCTGCTCGAAGGAGTTGCTTTCGAAGATCTCAAAGCCTGCAATATCTAACACGCCGATATAGGACTGTTCTGCACTATGACTCAAACCCACAAGACTCGCGTTAATGCGGTTAATGATGAACTGGAATAACTTTTCGTATAAGTACTTGGAGATGGCGTCGATGGTGGCCTTGACCTCGCGTGCACTCTGCAGTCTCTCCACAAACTCCCTGCCGGCCTTGACCTTGGGTTTTAGAAGGCTCTTAGATAACTTCTCCTCGTCCAAGCCTAGCATTTTGGCAATGATTCTAAGTAGGCCATCTTTTTTGAAGCTGGCCTGGTCGGCTTTCCAGGATGTGAACTCTAGGTTCCCTAGTAATAAGACCACGGCAATGCCCAGGAACACCAGTTGTACTTCCACTTCGGAGAAGCCCATGATTTTAAACGACTCTTTTAGCAACTCGAGGTCTTTGGCATCGTTCACATTGGCAATATCGGGTGTAGACCCATTAAGGTACTTGTACGCGCCGGAGGAGCTCTCCAAATGATATAACTCCCTAAGGTTTGCATCGGTTTCACCTTTGAGCAACTGATAGAAGATATGGTAGTTGCGCTCCTTGGGCTGCTGGTGCAGAACACGGGATTTTTCAAGCAAGTAGTAGTCGATGGTGGCTCCCGAGATAAGGCCATGATTATCGAAGAAGATCTTAATGAACTTACCGAAACGGGACGAGTTGTTATTTTTGATGGTCTTGGCGTTTCCAAAACTCTCTAATATGGGGTTGGCCTTCAATATCTTGTCGTGGATATTGTCCATGGCCTGCACGCTGGTGTCCTCGGTGGAAATCAGAGACAAGTACTGGATCACCTTTTTTGTGTTTTCCGTCTTTCCTGCTCCACTCTCGCCTGTGACCAAGATCGACTGATTTTTGCCGTTGGCCTTCATGTTGCGGTACGAGTTTTCGGCAATGCTGAAGATATGGGGAGGCATGCGTCCTTCAGAGGAAGCAGAATGAAACTTTTGGAGCTGTTCATTACCGTAAATGTCCAACTTTTTGTAGGGGTTGATGGCCACCAAAAATAACCCGGAGTACGTATAGATGCTGTCGTCCAAGTAGCGTAAATAGAGGTTATGGATAACGGAAGGCTCGTTCAAATGTGTAAGTTCGGCCATATCATCACACCGGTCAAACTTGGCGGGATTACAGCTCTCCACAGCCTTGGAATCGAGCTCTAGTTCGGTTTTTTGCCCTTTTTTGTGTACAATAACTCGCACCTTGGAGCCGTCTTGGCTGCTGACCGTGGCTTTGCAAAACACCTCATCTTTGTCGGGCACCCACACCCAATTTTTGGTGTCTTCTTCCGACATGTTGTAGGTGATCAGGAGGGATCAAAGTATCTGGATCAGTAAATGGGATCAATACACGGGATCAGTATATGGATCAATATACGGGATCAAAATATTGAAATCAAGATGGGAAAGACGATTGTTTGGACTGAAAATGTTGTATTGATAACTGGGAAAATTAAAAACTATGTTTTGTATATGAGACTATGGATCTCTAGAAAGTTCTATGGTAAGGGGTAACCCGTCCGGGGCGGTGTATTTATATGAGGACAGAATTCTGGTATGGTGTTTTTTTGTTACCGTAGTCTCGTCACGTGAGCGTGTTTGCGTCTTTATTTTGTCTGGTGGATCCTGCAGATGCAGAGCATGTTTTGGGTTGTATGCCGGATTCAAAACATTATCTTAGAATGTTACCAATCTCGAAGTGAAACATCACGATTGCTGAAATGTCGCGACGGGTCTGAATGCTATTAGTTAAAGTTTTTGGGGGGAGTCATCGGAAAGCATTATTGGGCTTCTCCAGTGTGGATTTTAGAGTCTTTGGTATTAGAGTGTTTTGCTGGGTCTATATGCAATCCCGTACTAGTATGCTTTAAAGTATCCTTTACCGATATACTGGATTTTAAGTTATGCTTTGTTATGCTTAGTTATATGATTAATAGAGCACTCCTTAGGATCTTCACTCGCGAAGGTATTGCTCTAATCCTGCACTGGTATTCCAAATGCTTTGGACTGGTATTGTGTCAACCACACCGCTGACATTTAGTTTCACATGGCCAAAAAATCCACCATGTTGTTGATCATCGCTTTTCAAAATAACTGCGACGATTGAACTCGTGATTTCAACATGTCATTGATTCCACCGCTGTTTAAACTCGCAATTTTGATGACATGGGCAGCACCCAGTTGGACTCGTCGTCCGGATTAGGCGAGTAGCCCGCAAACGTCAGGCCCTCAGAATGTAGGATCGGCGTTGTGTAGTTAGATGAGCCCATATAGGAGAAAATGGACGACTGCGACGTGGCCAGTGGTGGGGTAACAGGGAACACACTGGGTCTGATGGGTGGAGGAGCAAACAGCCTCTCGTCGTGGTGGATCTGAATGACGATGTCAGCTGCCCGTCTCAATTCGTCTGGGATTTCAGCCATCATATCATCGGAAATGATCGACGCACCGTGGTCCATTATGGTTTGCATAATGTGAGCGTGTTTGTTGGAGAAGTTGTGGATCACCGGAGTCACACCCAAACCTTCAAATTTTCTCTGCACCACCTCGGAAAGATCGCTTGTCTGAAGAAGCAACACAATGACAATTCTCCTCAAAAGGTTCATGACATGGTCGTCACAACCCAGGAGAAACGCACCGTAGACGTTGGGAGCAGTGTTCTCATCATCACCTGCCTGCAGGTGTTTCTTCTTCATCTCCTCTTGCAAAGGAATATTATTAAGCAAGTTCTTAATGTGGTTTGCTGCGGTGGGCACGTGCAACATCAGGCATGCAATGAGGTTGCTGGCAATGGCCACCAACGAGGCCGGCATGTTCAAAAAGAACCGGTTGTAGAGCGAAAGCTCACAGAAAAACCGACCAACTGCTGTTACGGCAGATACTCGCAGAGACACGGAGTTCGTGTGCATATCACTGGGGCGGTTGTATTTACAAGGCGTGATGTCAGAGGAAACGCCAGCCTCAACGATGGCCAATTGGAGGCACTCCTCAAGCAGCGGGTGACTCAACAGCCACTCCAATGTCGAGAGAATATGCATTTCCATCTGCACGAACATCTCCTCATCGTAAGCATGGCGACACATTATGGCCAACTCACGTAGCGTAGGTACCCGCAGCTTCTTATCTTCGTACTTGCCTGCTATCCAAAGCGCTGTGCATCCCACCAACTGATAGTGACGCTTGAAAACTATTCTCTTGGCACAATAGCGGTCAATGATATTGACACAGAGGAACAATGTAGATGGTTGTAAACGGAACAGGGAGTGGAGCTCAATCAAAAAGTCAAGCAAGTAGGGACGCATGTACCACTGAATCTCGGGCTGGATATCAATCATCTGGGGATTGACCAACAGCTGCGACTCCAACACAGAGAGCCATTGCTTGATGTCCTGGTTGTATTCCGAAGTGAGTTTCTGGTTGGCCTGAGTTTCAAGAACCTCCAACACATAAGGGTAAGCTCTGGGCTTCGGTTGAGGTGGACCAAAAAGTCTAGACATGGCAGCAAATGACAAGGGGTATGAATATAAAAGCGGGAGGGGTATAAGGACTCAATTGTGGAGAGGCAGGAGCGTGACGAGGGCGGGTAGAATTGCAACCTATTTTGCGAGGCAGTAATGTGGTAACCCCTGGATGGCAAGAATATATAAAGATGCGAATCCCCCAAAAAAAAGAGAACAGAACTCGAACTTCAAGAATGAGCGATTAGTTTTCAGGCATCAAAAGGAAAAGTCTGGCGAAATCAATAAAGGGACAGCCAGCCTATGCAAAACAATAGGAATGACGGAGGATTAGGCGAAACAAAAGAATGGATGTACAGCGGAATGGACCGAGACAAAATATAAACCAGTACAGAAGATGGAAAAAGTATGGAAACGAAAAGGGTTTGCAAAAAAAAAGGGCCCTGAAACTTAAGAGTTTGGAGGCTGTTTTATAAAGACGGCCCCCCAGCCGCGTCGCGAAAAGAAATATCGAGCTCCAGGAGCGCAGGAGGGCCTGCGCGTGCACACAAGCGCGAGACGATGCGTGAAGATCTCGCAAAGCTCCTAGATTGTTTCCCCGTAATCGCGTGCCATCGCAAGGTAGGATAAGGAAATAATAGCGACAATCAAAGGATAGAAAAGATAACCCCCCGAGGATCATGAGGCGGTGCAAAAGTCGGAAGGTTTCAAACGCGGTGGCTTTGCAAATTGGCAAATTCCCCATATGATCTCCATTTGGAGGCTTCCAGCATTTAGGTTTCGCAATGCGTACCCAGATGCCTCGATTACAGCGGAGGATGCTCCAAACGGGGGAAGCCACGCCTTGAAAGTAAATTTCGCAGTACATTTGCAACGCAACTGCGCAAAGTTCCTGTGCGCGAATCAGCAAAGAGTATGGGAATGGAGCTTGGGGTCACGTCATATTTTGATCGGCTATGCTGACAGCGAACGCATTCATGCCGACAAATTACCTTTTCAGGGTCACATGCGGACCCATTGATCAAGCTTTGGATAATCCCGTGTTTGTGGCTTCCTTTTCGCGTGCTAATCCCTGAGCATAATGGCCGGCCGACTGCAGGCGTGTCTCAGTTGGAAGCTTCGCGCGAGAAGATGCAAATCGCGTCTCAATGTCGAATAGCGCTTACTCTGTTGAAACGCATGTGCTCATAACGCGCGACTCTCAAAAGATGGTCTGTTTCGCTCCATTTGACCTAGACTTAATCGCCATGCAGCATGTCTCCTCCGCGCGATTCTCGAGACCTGGCCACATTTGGCATACCACAGCTTCAATGCCGACGCTCGAGTCACACATCGTTACTTTTCAGGTTGCGATAGCATTCTGATTGTTTGTTGTATAAGAACAGGTCAATGCCAATTTTAGAAACACACTTACTCGAGCTTCTATTGTTGGTGTTTTCGCGAGTGACTTGTGCAGGCCGGGGTCTAGACGCTGTGAGCATTCTTCACGAAGGGCCGGGTACTTCCAGGTTGCAATCTGAAGTCTAATGACTGACGGTCCGATTAAACGATGACCCGATGATCTCATGACCCAGTGATGTTGTATCTGACGATTAACAATTTCGGCAATTGATTTTAATCAAACGCTGACTTTCACCTGCGTTACTACACCGATGATCTGATTGTTCCATGATAGCCAATGTATCTCCAAGAAAAATGGTTGAGGGTGCGGATTTTACTCGGCATTACAACCAGTTTCCTCTTTGAAAAATGTCACATCGGTCTAATCTTTGGTGGGGTAGTCTGTTGTTTGACGTACCCCTCATAGAATTCCTAATGTACTATCATATCCTCTATCATAGCCATTACTCTGCTCTCCATCACCCTTAACTATTTACTACCCACTTCCCGACTAACCACATCATCTATTATTCCATTGTATATCTCACTAGCCTGCAAGGTATTTTGAGATCAATGGATTTCTGTTGATATGCAGTTCTAACAGCACCCGAATGTTATCTATAGCCATACAGATTAGGACGAGATCAGGATGATTGCGTATATGCATGCTAAGAAAACCTACATGTACTATATCACTTGTCACTACCACTTTTCACTATCACTACCATTCTTTGAGTCAACATTTATTGATTGTTCATTCTCAGAAACGGGGCGAAGCAATTATGAGCTAATCTTAGATATACCCTGTACCACACTATGTTATACCACATTACATTATACAATGCTGTACTACACTCTGACATATTGTACCACACTATATTTCACCAGACCACATATGACACATCACAGTATACCACACTATACTCTACCAGACCACACTATATCATATCACAGGGTACCACATTACGTGACACTATATGAGACTACACTGTACCACTTCATCTAGATGTGATTCTGCCGTGTATTGATATTGGAGGGGTCCGGTCCAAAATGACTAAAGGTTGGAGGGTGATATTTTAAGCGTATCGACTACACATGTATGGGACTTTTATTGAGCTCATATGTGTGTTTGCTTGTGCATTGGATCTACTGTCTATAATTTGTAGTATTAAAGCACTAAAATTGATCATGGCACAGCAGCGGTATACACAATATACACTGAAAATAGCACTAGAGTAGGATACTAGTAGTATAAAATAATGAGGTCGTATATTTAGTTTGGATAATAGCTATGACACTGATAGAATTGTAGCATAACTTAGTAAATCAGTAGTGTTATATCACCTGAACCTCAAAATTATACTATAGTTGTTAGATCCAGGTAAGGTGGAATACAACCCATGTAGGGATTGAGCTCACGTACCACTTAATAGTGAATCAATGCTACTATGCCTCTTTCGGCTTCACTTTTACTACGCCCCTTCTCGGTGCACTGTTACTACACCCCCTCGGCTACCTTCCGACAGACTACTTAATTTCTTTTTCTGAGGAATCATTAAAGAAATATAGTTTCGATTGGGCAATTAATGTGCTTACAAGAATTCAATAATAGTGTACTGGTATGGTTAAGTAGAATAGATTCCTTTCTTACCACAGAATAGCAGAACAGAATTAGTACTAGAAGTATAGTGTAGTTAACTGGCCAGAATGTGTGACTCAATTAATTACTATTTTTCAGCTTTATGAATAATTTGATGTTTTAACAAAAATATCCAAGCCTCATGTGAAACTAGACACTGTCAATGGATACTGGCACCTCAAAATAAATACCGCGGCCGGAACTAGCCAGATCCAGAACCTCGAAAACTACATGATCCCTACTCAGGAAAAACAGTTGTAATTTCAAAATGGAACTCCAAAACTTTGAAACTTTGAAAGACCGCATTTACATTAGTGTACGACCAAAAATGGGGTGTTTTGCGTTGGATCTTTTTGTGTTGAGGTTACTTGGTGGACGGCTGTTTCGCGAGTCTTTCCGAGGCTTGCAACCACTCCAGTAACACCCAAGTATTAGGATTATGAAATTTCAGGATGTGTTTTTTTTGCAAAGAATGCGATGCTAAGCTATAGTTTTTCTGATGGAGTAGGCTCTTAGGCAGATTGAGTAAAGAGATCTCACATTAGTGTTCCCAAGCGAAGTTGTCACGCAAGTAAAAATTAGTGGGTAGTCACATGGGTTATATTGTATGTTTGCCACTTAAATAAAAGTTTTCAGAACCCACAAGTGCCCCTGAGGAACCATTGACAAATGAACTAGACCAATTAGGTACTAGCACACAAGAACCTAATAGAGAATATGATATAAAGGCCAGTATTTACATCTGATGAATGCATTTAAAAAGAAGACTCAGAGTGTCAAGAAGATGAAAAAGGAGCTGGATCAAATCATTCAATTTTTTTTTTGGAAAACACAGCCGTTATAGTATATTTATCACGGTCCGCATAGCTTATTCTAGGACAGTGCGGTCATAATTCTATCTAACCTTTAATCTACCCAAATGCAGTGTTTTTCAAAACTATTCAAACCCGCTCGATAAAACAGTTCAAACGACACTAGCAAATTAACCAATAATTCAAAAGTATCGTGCCTCTTCTACTTCAGTTCCATTTATTTTGAACCTTGACTGATATTGCAAAACTCCTAAATTTATTACATATAAGAGAATCATCCAGATTTAACATTTCAGAATATTGAATTCTAATGAAAGTTGATGTGAACATTTGGTTTGAAAGACTGTGCGAAGGAGTAAGAAACATTTTGTCGCTTTGGTTTGAATAGTTTTCAAAAACACTGTATCACAAGACCTATTCATGCTTGTTTATAATGTCTTATTCTATGCATAATCATTATCGTAAGCTTTCTCTTGTAGTGCTAATCAAAGCTTTTTGATTCTCTCTGGTGAGAGTTAGTGATAGACACTTCTTTTTGAACCTGGTCTTTCATTCAATTCCTTGGGCATAAAAGTGAAAGCTACCCACTCCGTTCAATTCATCAACTGGACTGGTTTTATTCATACTATTAATATTCATCTATTACTCCTACTCCATATCATCTACTACCCCATGGATTTATTCTATAGTACATTAGAACGCGCCCTGGCCGCGTCCTCCGTTTGCTTGGTCATCCTGGTTCTTGATGGTCTCGTCCACAGAGAGCAACAATGTAGCGGCCTCCGTGGCCGACAGAAGCGCATTCACCTTAACTAAAGATGGTTCCCAAATAAAGCTCTCCATGTTGTTACCCACAGACTCCTTCTGGAAGTCTACTCCGTACCAGGTTTCGCCCTTGGCGTGCGAGCTCCTCAACACGTTAAGCAATTCTATACCATCCAAGCCTGCATTTTCACAAAGCTGTCTTGGTATCACCTCCAACGCACGTGCAAACGATGCGATAATCAACTGCTGCTTACCTGCGACGGTCTTGGAGTACTCGCGCAAGTACTTGGACAACTCCATTTCAATGGCACCTCCACCAGCCACCACCGAGCTGTGCTTGACTGCTCTTTTGACAATCATGATGGCGTCATGCAATGAACGCTCCACCTCGGCAATCACCTGTTCTGCTCCTCCACGTAGAATTAAAGTGCATGTCTTGGCCTCGGAACAACCCCGGAACAAGTTGTACCTGTCACCACCGATCTGAACTTCTTCAAACTCGGCACACGTACCCAAGGACTCAGCATCAATCTTGGTGGTGGTCGACTGCACGGTACCTCCCACGGCCTTGATCACACGCTCCATGTCTTCGTTGGCCACACGACCTGCGCAGAAAATGTTTCTGTCAGCAAAGTATTGCGTGGCCAAGTCACCAATGGGCAACTTAGAAAGCACGATGTCGGCGCCAGACTCGCTGATGGCATCTAACTTGTTGAAGATGATCTTCCACTCGGCATCCACGATTTCTTGGTAGTCCTTGACTTGTTCAACACGCACTTCAGCGTTGTCCTTCTCGGCCTTCAACTCCAACTCGATATTCAAACACAAGACCTTCGGATTCTTAAACTGCTTGGGCTGCTGCTCAAAACCGGCATAACTAAATGTCTTCTTGAACGCGACTCCATCAATAAATAACGAGTCCTCCATGGCTCCTCCAGGAACCTTCTTGATTCCGATCATGGACTCATCCAAGTCGTCATCGAGTGACATCACCGCATCCACAACCATCTTCGTGAAGAATGCGGAGTTTTTGCTGATCAACTTCGAAGACATAGCCGTGGTAGCACACCTTTCCAAGAGATTACGGAAGCTGCCCTCGTCATCCTTATGGATCTCCACCTGAATGTCTCTGATCTTGGCCACAGCCAAGTCACAGGCCTTACGCAAGCCCTTAATAATCAAATGCGGCGAAATTCCGTCCTCGATGAACGTTTTGCTCTCCTTTAGGAACTCACCTGCCAATACAGTAACCGAAGTGGTACCATCACCCACCTCAGCATCCTGAGACCGTGATATATCCACCAACATCTTAGCAGCCGGGTGAACAATATCCAACAATTTCAAAATTGTGGCGCCGTCGTTGGAGATGGTGGTTTTACCATTGGACGACTTGATCAAGATATCCGAGCCAAATGGGCCTAGCGTAGGCTTCAACGTCTCTTGAATGGCGAGACATGCGTTGATATTGTTGAGAATCTGGCCTTTTCCTTGCGACGCATCCGTACCTTCTTTCAACACCACGATTGTGGGAGCTTGGTTTGCAAACGACATGTTGGAGGAATATCCTGTGCGGTGCCGTCAGAAAAATATATCGTAGGACGTGCGCGCCTCACTTGGCTGACCACGAAGCGTAAAACCTGTTGGTATTTTTCATCAATTGCTAGGTGTGAATTTATTTAATCCTGATTTAGTCTAATTTTGGAATCTTTGATATATGTCTAGACATTTAATTTTACTTTTTTGGTTCTGGTCTGACATTTTCTGATACTTTTATGGTTAATTCTTTGGTACTGCTTATAGACGTACTAGTTCACCGGTTAGGCCAGTACAAGGCCAGCTCCAAAGCTCAACTTGGCAAAAACTCTTTAAAGTATATTTTCTCTCTTTTAAAATTTTTTACGTCTTTTTTTCACCTCCTCTTCGCCTGCAAATCTCTCCTGTATCTCCTTTTCATCGTCTAGTCTTGAACAACTATTCTGGCGGACTGCACACATGGGTCGCATTGAAAATCTACTCATCAGTCTTCCATTCTTCACCATGTTCCCCAGCATAAAGCAAACCGCCAAGACCGGGCAGCTTCGGTTTATCCGGGCAGCCAGTAAAGCAGTGAGTTTTGCAAATGATGTCCATCTCTCCAACAGAAGAGTCATGCGCAAAATCGAAATGGGTAAGGCCAGACCCGCCATCTTCCACCAGTTCGATACTTTGGTCGAGTTGAGCGACGGCTCAGTCATAAAGAGAAGGTCTCAAGCCCCCAAGGACGAAATCAGAATGATCAATGACCAGAGAAGCAGTTCTTTGTGGAACCCGACGCGTTCGGACCTCTCCAACTCCGATCCAAATGCCACCGGAAAGGTCAACAAGTTCAAACAGCGTTTCTCAGGCTTCGAGGCCGAGGAGAACAAATCAGACAACTTTGTGGACTTGATGGGTGACAATGTCACCGAGGTGCAGAAGGGTGGTAAAATTCTAGATAAGAAGAGAAGCAAGAAGTAAGCTTCTCCCTGTACATAGAGTAGTAGTAACCTTTGAATATACTAAAACATGAAATAATGAAAACAATTGTAGAAATATAGCTTTTGTGGTGAGGAAATTTTTTTGAAAACTCAAGGTTGAAATCAGTGTATTGAACGACTAAAAGTGTTTTGTATTACGGCTATGAAAGATTGAAAATGGTTCGTATAAATAGGGGATCAACACAAAAGGGCAGGATCAATTTTTGTAAATTCGATAATGCTAGACGGGAACTCTGGTCAGAATATGTTATTGAAGGAGGTTGTGAACACGGGAATTATTGTATATAAGTATCGGATTACCAAGTATTACTTATAGAGTCTTTAACTATATGACGTTGACCTTTTTAACATTATTTCTAGAGTTTACCTGATGTGATTTATTATCATTTTCAAAGGTATATTACGTTCCCACTGCTTACCCCAGAGTTGATTTTTTTGGAAAGAGAGACAATATCCGTTCAGGGGCATTACTCTGGATGTCAATCTCGGTATAAAATTTTTTAGATCCAAGATGAGTGGAATACAACCCATATATGGATTAAGCTGATGTGCCCTGTTGACCGAGAACCGATGCTACTGCGCCCCTGTCGGATGCACGTTACTACCTTCCTTCACGGTTTACCGTTACTACTCCTCTTCTCGGATTACCGTTTCTACTCCCCTTTGGCTACCTTCCGGCCGACTACTTAATGGCGGCCCAATTCTCTTGCTGAGGAATCATTAACGAATATAGTTACAATGAGGTAAGTAACGTACTTGCAAGAATCTAAGATGACTGATGGGTGACGATTGTTCTATATGTGTATGTATGTACGATGAATGATCAGTGTCGAGTGACTGAGTGTTATATGCCCAATACTGAATGATGAATGTGTGATGGGCTTACACATCCACGAAGTGCTTCTTGATATCAGAGACAGGCACCCCCAAATGATTGAGCTCCTCTGTGCACCATGCAATCACGGACTGGTCTTTTTCCAACGAGGCTTGCTTCAAGATCGCCATCAAGCAAGTGACCCTATTAGTCATATTAATAGTCACAAACTGTTCGAGCTGCACAGGAAGCATTAGCAAATCAAGATTCAAACTAGAAGGGCCATCTTTGGGAAATTCAAAGGCTCTCTGCTCGTAGATGCGCCGACTGACTCGGTTGTTTATATTTCGGCTGATGAACCGGATAAGTGTCACGGTGAAATGAGGCCATGAGTCACTGGCCAGTTGCATTTTGGTGATAAATTCAGTCACGTATCCATCATACACTTTGGATGAATCCTCCTGTAGGTCTTTTTCCAGTTTCCCAGCTAACTCCTTTTCACCATTCTTCAACTTTTCACCTTTCTCCAAATTTTTCCTAGCATTATCTTCATTTTTCCTCCTTTCTTTCTCCGCCATTATTCGCCTTCGCTTTAGAAGATACGTCAATATATGCATTGAGCCTCTGCTGGCCACTAAGAAGCTTGCATCCCGAAACATATTTATGCACTCCGCCACCTTGTTCTGAGAAAGGAGCTTCTTGACAATGACCTCGAAATCCGACGAGTTGAGGCCTCGCTGTGTCCGGAAAATAGTCTGCATGATTCTCTCGGCAGCCTTCTCTTTGTTTTGTGCCAAAAGAGCAGAGAAAAGGGCCGAAAGCGTGCTCCGGAATAGCGGCGGTTTAAGGAGCTTGACGAGGCTCTCAAATTTAGGGCTCGGTTTTTCCCCATAGAATTTAAGGGCAAAGTCGAGAAGATGTGGGTACTTTTCGTAGTCCACATGCAGAAGAAGATTTTCCACAGTTTGGTCCCTTTTGTAGACATCATTGTTAAGGAGTTCGTGGAGAATGGCCTCCAAGAGCACAGAATTACGCTCTAAAAACCAGCTATGTATATCATGCTCACTCTGAATCGACATCCAGAGACTGGCGGCTCGGTAAACGTTGCCGTGATGGAGGTTTATAGCAATTAAGTTCTTGAGGACTGGAAGGTATAGCTCTAGGAGAGCAGGCTCTAGCTCTGAAAGTTTGGAAATCCTGGAATCTCTGGACACGTGATCAAACAACATATTGACAAAAAACGGGTTTTTAGCGTCCACACTCATATTCAGGATCATTTTGAAGTAGGATGCAAGTGCCACAGACTCCAGTGAAAATAACCGGAGCATCTTGAAGATGGCATATGATTTATAGTGGTGCAACAAAGGATCGTGTATACTCAAAGAGATGAGAATGCCGTCCAAGATAGCCGGTTTGATATTTTCTGTATAGTCCGGGCTAATTTTCTGGCACTCTTCCGCAAGAGCCACAGCAAGTAAACTTTCTCCAGAGTGAATGCAAATGGATAGAAGCAAGTTGGATGCTATATGAAGGACTTCCTGTGTGCTTTCTATCTCAACAGAATCTGATTCTACAGATTCCCAGTTAACTAGTTCTATTTGGAAATTTTTTCCTTGCTCTATTCTCACCTTATTAATATACTCTGTTTTTAATTTGCTGATCCGATTATAGAGCACACTGACCTGCACAGACTCTTCCTCCAGCAACAAGTGGTACTCTTCCATCAATTCGTAGGCGGATATCATGGACTCAAAGTTTTTGTGCCGAATATTTTCCAATACTTCCTGGAGCAAAAATGCCCTCATAGAGCTGCATTTTGTGAAGATAAAGCAGATACGTTTGATCACGTCAGTATTGATTTCTCGGTACCGCAGCACATCTTGAATAAGGTTCAAGCGAGGTTTCGCTGGGTTTTCGTTACGATCCATTTCCAGATTTTCTTGATTCTCCTTGTAGTATTCATAGCACTGGCGACTTTTCTCCGTATACGTAGTATGTTCGTTGCTGAGGATTTCACTTAGTTGAGAGACTCGAAAGAGAATGCCTCGTGACTCGGACTCTTGAGTGAAGGTGACATTTTTCCGAATCCCAGCCACTAACTGCAGACTAGCTCTTACACGGTTCATCAATTGTCTTACAGAGTGAAGATGTTGTGCGGTGGAGGGATTCTAATGGTAGTGTATTGAGCCATGCTCACTTGACCTCTGCGCTTTATATGCAGAGCAGAGCATCTACTTGGGGTACTTCAGAGGTAGTGAATCCTATGGTTTTAGAATTATATTTTTTTAAATTATTTAGGGATATGTGGTGTTTTTAGAAGAGTTTTGGAATTTTTTGGAATTTTTGGATCTAATTTGGATTTTTACAGTTCATTTGTAATATGCTGACTGGTTGGTTTTGTAGAAAATTGACTATTTCGCAGACATTTTATTGCCAACCCTCGGCACTTATCTTAGAACTACCCATTTTATTTTTATGATTACAATTTTACGGGTTATTATTTAAGTCAAATTCCAACTTTCCCATTCAATGAATTTATTTTTAAAGTGCATTACGAAGCTTTTGTAATTCTATAGGTCTTGTACGTTTCCAAATCTCCAAATCTGCAGATGAATAGGTCTAGGGATTTTTAATTCTGAATCTTTGTTCTCCACTATTACAGATACCACGACTTTCCTACATTCCTATCGCCATGTTTTCTTACTACAGATTATTTCTTGATCTGAGTTTCCAATTCTATTCTCTCTTTCTACTGATTTCTAATTACACAGGTACGTTTACAGGTTTTTATTACTTAAACTTATTTCATTATGATCTCTAACTTAATCTCTAATTCTATTTGTAATCCTCTTCTCTTTTTTGTCTCCATTAGAGTCTCAATGTTTCCTCTTCACGTGATTACACAGTCACCAAGACTCAAACCATACATGACCTTTTCCACGTCCTTTTTCACCACGTTCCAGTCCAGACGACGCTGCACAAACTCGTAGATCTCCTCCTGACTGAAAATTCCGTTGAATTTCGACAAGTCACTCACCAACTGGCCTATGCTCTTCGAGTCCTCACCGCCAATCAAGTATATAGTTCCCACTTTCTTTAAGGCCTGGAACAACGGGTAGATCATACGCTTGTTGCTCTTGATGTGCGATAATATGAAGTCGTAGTAGAGGTTGAGGTCAGATATAAGCACCACGGCTCCATCCACGGAAATAACCGACCGCTTGAGAACCTTAACAATGGTCTGGAAAAACCGCTCCGCCACTTCTTGCTGGAAAACCTCTACTACGGACTTCTCTGCAGACCCCACCAACAAATCTATGTTGTCCGCGAGAATCAGGACCACTTTTTGTGCTGCCAAAGTTGGCCCATCGCAGAGACTGCCTGGCTCGGGATTGTAGTCCAGGTCTTTAAGGAGGGAGATGAACACAGACTCAATTTCTTTGAAGAGAACGTCTATGCCAATATTAAGACCATCGGCAACGAACTTATCCACCATGGCCTCCACTTTTCTTTTGGCCTGGAGCGACGGGTTAAGAACAGAATTCTCATTCTTCACCACATTCTTATGAATCATCTCCTCCTTGTAGAAAATGTCCATCATCTGCACAATGATATCCGCCATATGAATCAGCTCGAAGAAAACTGTGAGGGGCGCAATGGCACTATTTCCTCCAAAAGAACTCTCATCCAAAGAAGACAAGCTTTGCGGGTCGTACTCCTTTAAGTATGCCAAAGATTTGTCGAAGCCTAGCTTCAAATGCTCGTTTCCAAGCGAATGAAGTACGGTTAAGTACTCTTCTTGCATAGTGGCGTATATCTCAGTTAAGATGCTGGTGATAGTGAATTCCTGGAAATTCAAAAGCCGCCTCAATGAGCTTTTCGCTGCCTGTAATATACGGAGGGCCAATTCAGGACTAAACAATTCGGTCAAAGATTTCAAGTTCTCTTCCAATATCTTGGCGTGCGCCTGTACCTTGGAGTAGTTGATCATTCCCGGCTCCTTATCGTCGGCACTATCTCCACTCGCATTAATGGTAAACACCTTTCTGAAATTAGTCAAGAAATCGTTCTTGGTCTCCACCTTCACGTGACGGAGAATCTTTTCGCTAGTTTGAGCTTCTCTTTGCTCGAGTGACTTATTCCAATCTCTGATTGCATCATCACACATTTGCTTGAAGCTCATTTTTTCTTCGCTAATGTAGTCTGCCACATAAGAGTCATATGAAACATCTATAAGACCATGCACAAGGGACACGTAAGGGTCGCCAGCATTTTTGCTGGGTGTGAGTTGCTGCAAAAAGTCCCCAGCAAGTTTCTGGTACAATAATGGCACCAAGTCGAGATATAGTGCCCGCTCTCGTCCAGAACGGATAAGCATTAGGATCATCTCCTGGAGCTGGTTAGTTATGAGCTCCTCGCTAATTTTGAGCATCATTGGCACTCCGGGTGGGAAGATGATATCCACAATTTGGGAGAGGTGGTTGAATGTCGTGCTCAACTCAAGTATGAGCTCATCTATCCTCGGAATATTAATGGAATATGCCGTCTTGGTTTCGCCAGGCTCGTTGAACTCGGGTTCAACTTCAGCCTCCGAATTTGTATCTTTCTGCACATAGAATTCATCACCGGACACGGCATCTGCATTCATAAAGCGGATTTTATCATTATCGAAGCAGATTTTCTGCAAAAAAAAGTCAATCAAAGTCTGTTCATTCTTCAATTCCACCAAAATCGCCACAAATTCCTTGGCCCTCTCATATTCTTGGAGATCGAAGTGGATCTCCAACTCCCTCAATAACGCATTCTCAAATATCTCCATGATATCGGCTATTTTTTCTGCCACTGTCTTTTTGGACATCTCATCAGTATCCACAGCATTATACCGCCTCAAATTGCTTAGAAGCCGGGCTTGTTCCTCCGGGGTGTGAAATACCTTGAAGATCCGGAGATTGTTATATGCCGTATTGGATTGAAGGTCTTTGTAGTAGTCTTTTAGAGTGAGGCGAATTTGGAGAATCTGAAACCGGGCTAATTTTGGTGCCTTGTAGATTCGGTCCAAACACCGTAAAGGGTCTTTTAGTGTTGAAAAATCGTACTCGGACGAGGAACCCGACACTTCCAACTGCAGATTTGGCCCCGTAACTTCCCCATCCTGTGGGTCCTCGAGAGCCGTACTATAAACACCCATTTTTCGGAGTTTATCAGTCCAGAGCCGTGGATCACGGACGGCTTTATATGCATTTTTGGATACGAGTTGGAAACTTAAAAGATCGGGAATTTCCAAGTACCACGATATGGTGCGGGCCACAGAAACAGGAATCACCTTCTCATTGTACACATCAATATCGGTATTCCAAAGCACCTGCGCCATGATGGAGGCTTGGAGTATGGGGTATACAGCGTTAATGCGTACCGTGTCTGGTGCAGTGTACAGAAACCCGTACACCATCAATTGACGGTAAGTCTGAATGGTGAATTTTCACCCTTAGATATAAGCGTAAGAAAAAGGAATTGTGCTTGTTAACATTGGGTAATTCTGGATTCAATCTTTGCATCCGAAAGCTTAGAAGTTTGTTGAAAATAATCATAGGCTTAGAACGCACATAAGCAAAAAATTTTAGTGGTATACTTACAGCGGAATTGAATTTTTTCTGTCGGTCTAGAATGAATTATTATAGAAAAACACAGGTGTTTTCTTTCAGCAAATAATTCCTATGAATTTGATGTATGTGAGTCTAAGTGTACAATATTAGGCACATAATCGTCATGGTAGATGTATGATATTTGCCTTAACTACTAGGTCTCAGTTTTAGGTGTGTAAAACCCTTCTTAAAAGAATAAATTATGATAACTGTAGACTTTAAGTTTGTGTTACTAGAAGGTGTAGAAAGCTATGCTGGAAGGAGTATATGCGGTACACACAGACAGTTTTCTGTCAAGCTGAGTGATGAACAAAATATGTCAAAGGATATGCAATCAAATGATATAAAGGTTAGTAAAATGTTAAATTTCCAATAAAAAGGTTTAAAAAAGGTTTTTTGGCATAGCAAAAATTCTATAATGAACTTTATAATTTTTTAAATAAATTACACGCACTCTCTCTAGTTCTTTATGTAGCATTTAGTCTTCAATAATTTAGTTTATCCTTAATTATATGCAATAATAATCAAATTGCAACTCTATACTATCGTCAGATACATCGAAACGATAAGCTGTGTACTGTTAGATCCACCATGACTAATCAATCACCCATTTTTTGAGCATAATCTAATCGATTACTTATACTATTAACAGTTACTGGCCTAGACGTTCTTACAAGGCGACTCCTTACGGTATGCCATGACTAGGTGCAGGAATACATCATGCAACCCTCTTCCCAGCTTTTCTTTCGACGAACTGAATTCTTCCCTTGGTGAAATCACATGATGATAGCCAAGCTGATTAGATACAGACGTCAATTTGAAGCCCCTTCCAGGGGTACTTGCTGTATGGAGGTGCGGTGTAATGATGCTGTAGGATACAGTGTTTTTCATAACTATTCAAATGAGCGCAGCAAAATGTTCAAATCACATTAGCAAAATTAAACAAACTGATAAGTCAAAAAGTTTTGTACTTATGACTAAAAAAATGCTAAGGATCAAGGACTTGAAATAAGCGGTTTATGTGAAGTCTTAATTTAATATTCAAAACAGTAACTTTTTGAATTATTGGTTTCTTTAATATTGCTAGTGTGGTTTGAATCTTTTTATCGTGCGGGTTTGAATTGTTTTGAAAAACACTGTATTTCAAGATCTATTCACGTGACCACATCAAAGGTATACTCAATGAGTTCGCGAGCGGTGTACGGGTCTCTCCAGAGTATACATGAAGACCGCCATAATAGCATAATAGAATACAGGATTACAGAGCATATATCACGGAAAGCAGATTCAAGAGAGCATAATAATTTGCATGATTAAGCGATCCCAGATAGCATTGATCATGTCTCTTCGAACTCCAGCATACCGCACCACTCGTACCCTACGATGCCTTCTGCGATGTAATTACATCAATATTCGTTACAGGCATAACACTTCAGATATTTCAGAGGATCTAGGGAAAGATAGTCAGAAAAGTCTAAGTGTACAGGAAGAGAATTCTACTAAAAGCTGGCCTAAAAACAGTCTTACCGAAACTAACCCAAAATCAGACCCGAAATCAGGCGAATCAGTTTCAAAATCTCTATCGCAGATGATCTACAGTTTTTTCCAAAAAGAAACCCAACTTTTATCTGAAACGTTAGATATCGATGCCAAAATGGGTCCTCCAAAGGTCAACACTGACGAGTTACCCACCTATATCCAGCACCAAGTGGAGGCACAAATGGATAATTACAATAAATTTCTCGTGCTTCTAAGCCATCACCCGTTGGCAGTGCCGCCCGCAGTCCTACTAGACTACTATTCCACGTTGGGTAAAGTGGATCCTGTAGATAGCAAAAGGCTTCTCCGGCACTTGATATTTCACCACCGATGGGCCGACATTTGGGATCTTACACTACAGGACGAAGTTACACTCAATGATATGGAGGATTTGGTGGATCACATACACGTGAGTCTAACCGAATTTGACGATTTATTTGCCATATGGGATGCTCTTGAATCAGCTCACAAGATACCCTTTACCAGTCCCAAAATCTATGATCTTCTAATAGAGAGCGTCCAATACAGATTTGTCATTGAAGCGCATACGCTAAACATGTTTCTGGACGCTTTGGACTTATTGGATGGTGCGCAATATGTGTTTCTGCAGGTTCAAGATCTAGAAACCACACTCGAGTCGGTTTGCGGTGGTATCGTGGAGTTGAAGGCACACTTCTTGCCTCGCATCTTGGAGAAAAGCGTGTTTAAAATCGGCAAAGATTACTTGACGTCCAACATGCAAAAAAACAATCTTTTGTATGCTTCTTGCAAACAGACTCTCATTCTGAGTCCCGGTATTGACAAAATTCCGGGTTTTATTTCCCATGCCGGCAAAACGTTTCAGCAAAAAAAGATTTTGGAGCTCCTAATTTACCCGCTCCCAGGAACCTCATTTTGCATAAGTTACAAAGACTTCTTCTTTATTCTGCAGTTTCTCACGGTATATAACGCATGCCGGATATACAAGTTGTTCTGTCGAGTCCACAAGCAAGACGAGTACGTCACCAATGCATTCTTGATGCAATTATACGAGCTACAATGTGGAAGGATACTTTTACAAGCGCTCAGACGGTTTTATCCTTCCGCCAGCAAAGAGACCTTGATAGCGGTATTTTCTCAAATGGCTAGTGAGGCTGAGGGCATTGCTATTTTGAGGCTATTTTTTCGAAACCGGTCTGCCATTTTCGGCCCGGCCCTAGAGGATGTTCTTTCCAAAGATTTGCTCAGCATAACTTCATTATGCCAATTGGTTCGTCTTGTAAATGAACAGGCCTTTGGACGTAAGATGCTTCGCTCCATTCTCACCAAACTCTCGGAAAAGTGTCTGGCCTCAGAGCTAAGCAATGTATACGCAGATTTATCCAGCAGGAACCTTTCAGAGTATAATACAACCGAGATATGGAGGTTTGGGGTGAAGCAAAAGCTTCTCGACTCCAAGAACACTGGGATGCTCTTTAGCAAAATTCTCAAAAAGGCAAGGTGTTCCGTTGGACTGAAAAACCGAGGAGTGGACTCTAGCCTTGGCAGGCTAGACGATAATTCCCAAATACAGTATATACACGCTACCGAGATGGAAAGGCGCCGGCTTTTGGTCCTGATCCAGGCCATTTCACAATCCATATCCATTGCAGATGAACAGCAAATTGCCACTATTCTTGACAATCTTTTCAGGCATATTTTTGGTACAGAAACAGCAGAAACAAATGAAACGATATCTGACGAAACAAAACGAATTGAACCCGAATTATTGCAAAATTTCCAAACGGAAAAAACACTACACGAAAAAAACTCCAGCTTTTTTATCACCAACAAGGCCGGAAAGCTATACGTCTTCCGGCGCCTCATCGAGCTAACCGCCCATTTCATATACAGATCATGCATGCCTACTCAAGGGGTTACCAAACTTTCCAGCATACTACGGCTCGTACAGTTCCAATCCCCCGAATTGCACGCATCGGTCCACGGATACATGGTTCAAGCGAACCCACGAATAGCATTGAGAATCCTCAGTATATACCAGCACAAGCGAAACCGGCTCTCCAAGCAGCTCATGAACAAGGTTGAGCAGGGCATTTTGAAAACATTGGTCATTTCTGGAAAAGAAAAACTCGAGCTTTTCTACGAGTTCCAGCTGAAAAAAGCCCTTCTTCAATTCCCTCACCTGCTCGCAGCCCACACTGTGGCGCTATTGGGGAAGCTTCTTTTCGCCACCCTCGGCCCCAACATGCACTCGGACCAAACCAAACTGTTTATACAATTGGCATACGAGAAGAAGGTCCCAGTGAAAGTTATCCAAAGGTTGACTCGAGGATCCAAAACCTAGTCTGTTGAATTGACGTGAATTATCTTCATGCTTTGTCTGCGCTGAGTTTTATCTCTGTAGCGCCTGTTACCGAACTGAGGTTAGCATATATAAAGCCAAAAGTTTGTAAGAATACGTACCCAAACCCTCACTTGTTGAGGTGAAATGTTACACTTTTTGGCTATTTTCTCCCTTTCAAACTTGTTTGGATAATTGCCACACACATAAGACTGTTCGAGAAAAGTTTTAGTTTCCTTATCGAGGACATTTCTTTTCCTGTAAACCTTCTCTTTATAGTGCTTGACTGAAATCATTGTTGTTTTGATGGTGTAATTGGTCGTCTGGGGTCTGATCATCTTTGGGTTTATAGATCTTTTCAATTGGTTCTGAGCCTGAAGCTGTATCAACTCTTTATCGAGATTCAAACCAGCCTTTTTGGCAATCTATAGGTTAGCTTTTTGTCTTTTTCTCAAAATTTACTGTATTCTCTGGTTTTAAACTGTTTTCGATTCAACATACGACACTCATATTGTGAAAGAAAGATCCGCCCTCTACCGACAACTGTAGATTCAGGGGCTTCATATACATGGAGCAAAATTCTTTTAATTCATTCACAGTCTTGCGTAAGTCTTTATCATTCAAACTCGACATCTCTATGGCTTGTTTAATACAATGTGCGGATTAAGCTTAAAGTATATATGGATGCACTGGTAACCTCTCACGCACATGAAACATGTGTGAGATGTATCACATTTAAACGTGCATGTTGGTGCATCATTCATTATTCAAGCCTCAGATTTTAAAACATCCTCAATTCTAAGACCAAAAATCTCATTGTTATAGCGCATTGGAGCTCTTGCTTGCTTAGCCTGAAACTTTATTACTTTGAAGACCATTTTCGGTTTAGACGTTTCGCAATACGTGCTTGCACATAACTTACGATAAGACTTCGGAACGTTTTTTTGAGGGGGATTTCTATTTGAAAAGTTTTCCAAGTAGCGTGCGTCTAATGATGCTAAGTATCGGTAATAGGAGTCGAAAGGGAACTTTCTGTTTTTCCAGAGCTATACGTTAGATAAGACGTAGAAATGGGTTGCATAAAAATTCATACCTGTGAGATTGCTTTGGATACTTGTGTTTGACAGTAATAATCTGAAAGGAGAGACAGCATGTGATGCCTTGCCATGATGAACGGATTTCTTGAACGGTAACGTCTAACTACGGAGTCGTCCTTTTGGTCGTTTCTTGTGTGCAAATTTGTAGATCTGTATGGGAATTGTAAATCGCCGCCGCACTTTGGATCCCGCTCTGTCCTGGGTAGTTTGAAAGTGGAAGCAAATAGCAAAGGGCTTTCATTCATTATAAGGGTTGGGGATGTTGTATTAATCAATTACTTGAATTGTGTGTAGGTGACAGTTTTTACAATTTCAACTTCATCTCGTATTTTTTTTTTTTTTTT